>JAQQPU010024210.1:890-12798 GCA_029168905.1 Artemia sp. Kazakhstan ARC1039
TTTTTTTTTTTTTTTTTTTTTGTATTTGACTGATTTTTTATTCGTCAGTTTACCACTTAAATCAGTAACCATCAAGCCAAAAAATTGAAAAAAATCTCTCTTTCACAAGGTGCAGGAGATCTTGATATAAACCTTCAATGTTAATAAAACACCCCCTTAGAGCAAGCTTTACGACACCGAATTTCCCCTTTTTCCCCCTAGATTTAAGACATGTCGTTATATGTAGTTTTCCATTCATTATAAGTCGTTTTATCTAATTCTTAACTGACGGGACAAAAGTGACTCGTTTCCGGATTTAATGGCGCTTCTTTGAAACTTGGCTACGAGTCAATAGAAAAGTTGGTTACGTGCCCATATGCACCTTAATAGGAAGAAGTAGAATCCAAGAAATATTTCATTTAAATAGATAAAAGATAATTTAATTGAAGTTGGTTTTTACACTACACATTTATGGGGGGAATAAGGGGGGATGTATGTCCGAAAGAGCCAACTTAAATATAATTTTCGAAATTCGTTTGGGTGGGTTTATTTTTTCTGAATTTTATATTTTTTGAAAATTATACAAAAGATAATTTACATAAAAAGATAATTTAATCGACACCAAATACGTCTACTTGAAAAACTTATTGTAAATTACGGATATTTTATTCTGGAAAAAAAAACATATTAAGAATTCTCAAAAGCTGGCTTTTTTTGAAAATTATGCAAAAGATACACAGAGGTTAGCAAAATGACCTCAATGAGTGAAATCTATATTTGCCTTTCTCTGGCCCTGTCCCCGAGCACCACTATTAAATAGCACCACAATTAGTGGTGCTATTAATTAGAAAGCACCACTAAAATCTAACTTACATTTCACCGCTTTCGGTGTTAAAACAGACAAATTCATAACCGACTTAATCGTATGACAACGCTGAACATGTTTAAGCAAAAACTTGTTTTTGAAAAACTTTGCTCCGCAATATGTGCAACCAAAACGGGGCTTAAAAAACACTCTTGAATGCCAGCTACGCACATGCTGAAGTAAAACGAGGTTGCTGCTGAATAAAAGGTGGCAAACGGCGCATTCGTAAAGCTTCATCGGGCTTCGACCAGGGGTCCATGACGGAATGGGCACACGTTGTGGAGAGCTGAACAATAAATTATACAGTTTGAAATATAAATTATATAATTAAATATAAACTATAAAATATATATATTTATAATTATATAAATTATATAGTTGAAAAATTTTTATTATTTGGCTTATAATATATCTGCTTCGGAAAGAGGTATCAGGTTTCGGACGATAGAATTGGGTTTCCTGTAGATTTTTAAGGCAGCTCATGTATTTTTTCTTCTTTTCTTTTTATTCTAAAAATATTTTTATTTTATTATGTTCTATTTTTTTATTCTATATTATTTATTTACTTTTCTATATATTTTTTATTCTATATATTTTTATTCTTTTTTTATTCTATTTATTATTTATATATTTATTCATTATTCTATGCATTTATTATTCTATATATTATTTTATTTCATTCTGAAAAATTTTAGTTTCCAATAAATTTCCTAGGTTGGAAGTTTAGAATTAATATTTTTCTCATAAAGTGTAAATGAACTAAAGCATCATAGTTGAGACAAATGTAGCGAAAGGAACAAAAAAAAAACTAGATTAGTTTACTTTGGGGGCTAATTTGTACTTCTCCTAAAAACAATTACTAATATTACAGAGTTGAATCACCCGACACAATGCCAAACACTCCTTTTTCAATTTACCTTGTTTGAAATTTTTTTCAAAAGAAGTCCCATAAATTTTGTCAAATTCTTACATTCACGTTCAACCCTCATCTGGCGGCCCGCACCAAATATCAATTGGGCAAGCGTTTTGCCCCTTTATCCGATATTTATAAAATTAACCTAGGAATATAATCTCCTTCCATTGGGACTAAATAAAAGTAATTCCATCTTTAGCTAATTAAAAATAAAGTTCTTTAATTATTAATATGGGATTTTTTAAAAAAGGCAGGAAAAAATTAAAGAAATAATAATTAAACAGGAAAAAACAGGAAAACAGGAAACAAAAACAGGAAAAATAGGATTTAACTGCAAAATTCAAATAATTTGTCAAATCGCGATTAAACAACAAAAATAGACAATCTGACACATAAAATTAAGGACACTATATTACACATACACCTTCATAAAGCAATGCACAAATAAAAGTGAAAAAAATCCTAAATATTGATTAGCAATAGTAGTGAATATGTTAGTCTGTAAAATATTCATAGTATCCTTAGAATATCTGAAAAATATTTTTTTTATATATTTTTATTTTAGATTTGTGTGTCTTACAATATATAAAACACAAACATACACTAGTCTATAACTTTCACACAGATATAAAGCAATGTATACGTTTGACTGACTCTAATCTCTAACAGTAAGCTGTACGAAAAATGTAGTTCAACCCCGCTTTGTAAGGCTAAAATGAGAGAAAGATACGTTCTGCAGATGAAGGATGACAGATTACAAGAGAACGTCCCTGTCGGCCAACTATCTAAGGGCCAAAGGAAAAGCAGGTCTTCCCCGAATAGAGTGGGAGGATGTCGTAAAGAAAGATTTAAGGGAAATGGGAACTTCCTGGGAGTGTGTAAAGAGGGAGACTTTTAATAAATTAGGATGGAGGAGGAGGGTTCGTAGCTGTGTTGGCCTTAGGCAGCTTGGTGCTGCAATGAGTCGTTAGTAGTAGTAATAAAAATTATTCGTAAATGTTGATTATTGAAAGTACTAGTGGACCACTGTCTCGTGGCATACATCCTGAGTGGCATGATGCAAGGCACTTCATTCTTAAAGAGTCGTATTTGGCACCACTTCACCAAAGCCGCGTTTTCAGACTCAGCGGGTTCGAACACGGCTTGTTCTCGTCTAGTTTCAAGTTTCTAGTTTTTCGTCTAGTTTCAGCGGATTCGAGGTTACAATCCCGTGTTTTCCTCGAGAAACCGCTTTGTGAAAACACTTGATGCACTAGACGAGAACAACCCGTGTTCGAACCCGTGTTCGCCTGAAAACGAGACTCAAGTTTTAAATCTGGCTTTACACTTGAATCATATCATCCGAAAACCCATGCCTATGCTCCTTTCACAAGTCAATCTGGCCAAGTTTATTGTTTATATATTGGTGAGGTTTCAAGCCAAAGCACTTGGCTGACTCTTAACTTCAAGCAGTGACGAGGGTATCTCCTTAGACTGAGTATTAAAACCAATAAATGACAACAAAATTGTTTCATGGTTGTAGACTAAATTTTTCTGTTAATTTTTTAATGCTTTTTACAACACAAAACCTATTCGTTTGTCCATATCCACTATCCCTCTTCCAATTGTAAGTTATTCCCAAGAAAACGTCCAGGTCCGGACAATAGTCCGGACCAAATTATCTGCCCTTTAGCTTACCGACCGCCCTTGCTCACATCCCAACAAGTAGTGAACAGGACCCGGAATTTTGAATTTCCTCAAAAGTGTTGTCGTATGGACTTGGTAAGCAGAGTCAGAAAGGGCCCGAAGATACGTCCTTCGCATATCTCGAAATAACCAAGTCTTCCTAGAAAGGGTTTCCCAAGCTTAATTTTCTAGCTTCCTTGCTTAGTTTCTTTAAAGTCTACTGTGTCAAAATTAAATCCTGTATTACTAGACAGAAAGATTAGAAAGAACCAATATTTTCCGATAGGTTTTTGCAATCATCTCTAGATTTTTACTTGAAGACACTAGATAAGGCATAAGACACTAGTCGATACTGGCTTTTATTTCACAGAGAAAACGTTTTTAGCTAACTGATTTTCACCTTTTTAACCTCAAATAAACACGTAAATATATAACCAAATTAAAAGCAAATATATTGGGACTATTTATCAAACAAACAAAACAAGTGTGTTTGTAAGCCCAAAGTCTAAAATCGTCCTTTGATGGCAACTTCTCTATGCTCAGACGTTTAGAAATATGGAATAATATTTTAGCACCTCAGGTGTCCCCAGGGCCATTTTGTACAACTGGATTAGTTATACACAGTGTTACACCATAATACCACATCATAAAACGTCTAAAGGTTTTAGAACCCGTACCTGAAGTGTAAAATGCACCATCCTCTAGGGAACACCGTCCTGTTTTAACGCCAAGTCACTTTTCTATGACCATTTTTAGCGGTCAAGGTTCCGTTTTACCAGCGCCTCTGCGCTTACCATCATAATAGACGTAAGAAACCCCTTCATGGGTTAGAGCAATATTAGGAAGCATATTTTCATTGTAGAATGCTTTTATAAATAGCTAATTAAATGTGATACTTCAATACACCATTACACTAAATTTACACCTAAAATATTTAAGGTGCTAATTTAGCACCCAAATGACACTAAATAACGTAAGAAATTAACATCCCCCACAGTTATTTTCCATTTCTAATTTCTTCATAGATTCCATAGATTACTTTTTCATTCCAATTCTTTTGTTATGGCATAATTTTTCTGCCTGCTTTTTAACGTTTCATTTTTTTCTATTTACATTTCGTATGAATGTTTGTTTTCATCTCCACATTTGCCTGTTCATTAAATTTGTCTTGTGCATTTCACTGAAAAATGCAGTTTCGGCCCGTAAGGGCTTGTAAAAGTCATATTTATGTTTTACGTTACATTTTAAATCTAGCCTGATACTACCATTGAAAAAAAAAACAAATACGTAATTATTTCAACTGTGGAAGTTATTTTTATCTGTATTATTTAATATTATATAATATTATATTTAATATTATATATTATTATTATTATTATTATTATTATTTAATAATAATCATTATTATTATTATTTAATAAAAATATTATTATTTAATAATAATAATATATTATTATTTAATATTATATATTAAAACATTGCAATTTGAGCATCACTACTTCCATGCACGGCAGTATCCAGGGGGGGGAGGGTGTAAATACCCGGTTTGATCCCCCCCTAAAAAGGTTTGTCTAAAAGTTTTTAAACATTGATAGTCACTATTTTCAGTAATCTCCCTCCTCACGATGTGATACCCCCACCATCAACAAGAATCCTGGGTACAGCCCTGCTTCCATATCTCAAATACAAGAAAAATTACAGTGAAATAAATTATCATTACGATTTTCAAGAGATTATTTCAAAATTAGAGCAGAGAAAAGCAAATTAAGCAAATTAAAAACCAATAACCATTTCGCAACAGAAATTTAAAATGTATAAATGATTCAAAATTCTTCATTAGAAAGAGCAAAAAAGCACAATGAACAATCATAATTAAATTAATCAATTTAACAATATCAATCAATAATCAATTTAACAATAAATATAATTTATTAAACAATATAAAATATTTTAACAATATAAACAATAAAATATTTAACAATCAATATAATCAATTTAACAATAATCAATTTAACCTGACAATTCCATTTTTTTTAGCCAAGCCTTGACCTCCCTAATTGAAGGATATGAATTAGAACCATGGGAACGTATTTTCATCGTATTTTGCGTATTTTCGTTGGAAAAAACACTGAAAAGCCATATTAAGTGCTATATTTGTGAGTTTTTCACTGAAAATTCCATTTTTTTAGCCAAGTAAATCGATTCAAAATTCTTCATTAGAAAGAGCAGAAAAGCACATTGGAAGCATATAGAATTTTGGAAAAGCACAATGAAGAATCATAATTAAATTAATCAACGTTTCGAAGATCGGTCAATCATTCCAAGGTTATTGATTATGAAACACAAAAAAAGCGCATTAAGAAGCAAAGAACATTTTGCAAAAGAAAAATAAAGAAAATGAAGCATCATTCCAAAATTTGGTCTATCATTTCAAATTGTTCATTTAGAAGCGCAAAAAAGCACATTCAGAAGCAGTGAGCATTTCAGAAAAAAAAACACAGCTAAATAAATTAACATTTTGATTCGGGTGATTAATCAAAGGTGATTCATTAAGAAGCATAAAAAACATATTAAGCGCATTAACAAGCACAAACAATTCCGCAAAAATTAAAATTAAATAAAACTATCCTTCCGAATTTTGGTCAACTATTACAAAATTATTCTTTTAAAAGCGAGAAAAGCCCATTAAGAGGCACGGAGCAATTATAAAAAAAAATAAAAAATAAAATCCACAATCAAATAAAGCAATTTCAAATTCGGGCAAACACTTCAAAAGTATCCATTAAGAGGTATTGAAAAACAATATGAATTATAATATCAAGGCCGGCAAATTGGCTGAATTCATGTCAACACAGTCCAAGAATTTGGCCAAGTTTTATCAAAGGAGATACAGAAACTAATATTGTGAAGAGAGATAATAATTAAAAATCTTATTTGGAGTTGCACTCAAAACCTAATAACTTTTTAGAAAATAAGTTTTTAAGTTTCTAGAAAACATACTTCTTAAGGGCCGAATAGAAAGTTTAATTAGAAAGTTATAATTTGATTTCTAGTTGGACTTTACAGATCACAACTTCAAGAAAGTGGGAAATTGATAAATAGTCTTGTAGGATAATTAATATCGCATCATAAATATCGCAACAGCTAAGCTGGGCTATCAAGAAGAAGTTTAAACTAAGCTTAAGTGTCCCAGTATTCCTAGAGATACCCGAAGCAATACATTCTACCTTCAAATTTTACAATTTCGTGACGAAGAGCCAAAAAACAAACCAAGTTTGTTTTATTTTCAAATCAAGTTCGAAAATTAATAGAGAATATTTTTTTATAGAAAAACAATAGAAAACAATAGAAAAACAATTTTTTGAAATTAATTTTCTATTTTCAAAACCAAGGAGGGGGGGGGAGTTTTAGTTGTTTCTTCAATTTTTGAAATGAAAATTTTAAAAAAAACATTTTCCAATGAAAACATAGAAAAGGAATTTTAAAATATATGGGGAGGGGGGAGGAGGGGAGAGTATCACCTAAAATGGAGCCTTGCCACCCGTAGAAGTTATTGTGACACCAAAGTAGAAAATGTACCATATTCGGGTAAATAGGTATCCAGGTTATTATAAAATTAATGTTATATTTTCCAGCAAAAACATTCTTACAGTTGAGGCCGTATTCAGGGGGAGGGCTTCGGGTTTGAACCCTCCCTCCCCCCTCCGAAATCTTTGTCCAACTCGTAAAAACGTAACACAATTCTATATAAACATTTTTTTTTGGTAGCCTTTGGCACCCTTCAAAAAAAATAAACCCCTCCGAACAAAAATTCCAGATACACCCTTGCTTACAGTGTCTTAAAAAACAAATTAAGATATTTGGACCTATTTTCCAAAATAGTTTTTTAGTAATCTCATAACGGTGCATGTATTTCATATAATTTGTCTATCCTTTTTTTTCTTCGTGTTTGACCGTTCCATCACATCGACATAAAGTTTACGTATGTGTTTGAGAGGGAATTCACTTCAGACGTCCGGTACAGAATCAATATTCTGAAATTAGAAAGATACGGGAGATGGGATCCCTCTAGAAGTCAAAGATTCTTCCACATTCTTTTATAAGTATCAAACAAGATTAAATTTTTATTATTCCCCCCTCCGCCCAGGAAAAAAAGCTATATACGTGCGTATCTGGAATACATTTTGTTTGGAATACATCTGCAGCCAAAATTTTTGTCTTGATTTAAGTGCACATAATATATTTTTCCATTTCACATCAAAAACTGAGTCAGTTTTCGTAAAATTAGGAGTAGACAATAATAGGCCAATAAAGGAATGGTCAAACAATAAATTGTAGAGCTGGACATTTTATAATATGTTCACCCTCCCATTTGAAGATACTTCCACCAAAATGGCTCTAAATCACAAGTCGTTCCATAATGGAACAAGAAAACTTTTCAAGCTGTGGCAGTAGAGCTACAAATCAAGTAACTGGTTGTCAAAATTTAGTAGAGCATTTGTCAAAATCAGGGGAATATGCAGGGGAAAGTTGGGCCTGGAGACCCGGCCCCTCCTAGAACAATTTTTGGCCTCCACTGGGTCAGGTAACCCCTGGGTCAAACCAGGGGTTACCTGATTTGACCCCCTCCTCTAAAAAATGTCTAGCTCGTACAAAAGTAACAAAACTACATGTAAAATATGGACCCCCTCACCATGAATAAACTTTCACAAATTTCCGGGCACTTTTGCTCAAACAGTGAACATTTTTTTTTTCATTATTGACCTACCCAACCCCCAACAAAGAAAAAATCCCGCGCAATGCGCCTGTTCAAATTTTACAAAAGTCCGCCACTCCACCCAGGCCTCCTATTTTAGGGGACTTTGAATGAGAAGTGCTTCTCACTTTTTCAGTACTTCTGCTCTTTTGCACCCTGTTTGGCAGCATCTACTCGTTTTTACGAGTCAGACAAACATTTCAGGGGGTGGTTCAAACCCACTAGCCTCCCCTGGGTACGGCCTTGTGTTGTTGTCTAGTTGTTTGTTTGTTTGTTTTTGGTTGTTTCTTTTGCTGCTTTTTTTTGGAGGGGGAGTATTATTATCCTGTTTTTATTTTGTATATTTAGTTAATTTATATTTCTTTACGTTTTCTTACTCCACAGCTCTTGCTTTAAAAAAGATTTATTGATTGATTCGGATGTACAATTTTTCTGAACTGATTTGAATATCTTTTATTTATATAAAACAAGGTTCCAGGTGGATTTTTTTTTATTTTTTCTTTCTTCAATATTATTTTGGGAGAATTTATTATTGTATACTTTGACTTGCGATTAGAAGATGGCCCCATAAGCCCTAAGGCTTATTACCAAATTTCCAATTATTGCAAAATTTCTATTTGTTACAATAACATTTTCTCTCGTGAAAAAATATATAAAACTGTTACCGTGTAAAAACTGGAGGAACAGGACTAGTTAAGTTAGTTCAAAATCGGTTCATTTAACAAAAATAAGGTATACAGGCAAAAAGAACAATAGCTACACCCCCCTCCCTCCCAAAAAAAATCATATTTTTTTGTTGCAAAAAACACTTTTTAGATTGAACTAAGACATTCTTTGCTATATACGTGGTTAATTCCAGAAAAAAGTACCACATATAAGATCTTGATACGCAAATCTGGTCATAATAATCTGGCTCGTGTTAATGTGGCCTAAGTACCAAGTCCAACACTAAGTAAAACCTATTGTTCTGATGACCTAAGGACAAGACTTAAGAAAGGTTAGGAAAGTCTACAAGTTTAACGAAAATTTGATTTATTGATATTAATTATTAATGTTTAATATATGTATTTACAGAATTCTACATTTATACAATCAATAATTATACATTAATTCCGTTATTTAATGGACTTATATTTAATGAATAGTATACATTATACTTATATCACTAATTATTTATATTAATGATCAAAAACAGAAAATTGTACATCAATAGATGTTTATTTTGCAGACTGGCGTCTATTATCAAGTTGCATCTTCAAAAAATAATTTCGGCTAAAAGGATTATAAAGCTAATGTAAATGCTAAATATAATGTAAATAAAAGTTAAATCTTAAGGTAAACAGGGTAAACCCTGGTAAAGAGTAATTAATTAATATTAATTAGCGAAATTAAATTATAAAATATGTAAATCATATTATTTACATTTATATTATAAAATAATATAATTATAAAAAATAGAATTATAAAATAAAAAAGAAATAAAAAAATTGTAAATTGAGAAAAAAAGTTATAAAAATAATGAATTATATAATTGGATTAATTATATTCAATTAATTAAATAAAAGTAATTAATATTTACATAGTAAAAAGTTATCAATCAAATAAACTAAACTATAAAGTATATTATAAAATACATATTCTTATTATAAAATAATATAATTGTAGAATAAATCATGAAACTTAATTATAAAATTAACTAAATGAAAAGAAATTAATTGAAACATAGTAAAGAGTAGTTAATTGCATAAAAGGTTACTAAAACTCCTAAAGATGGGGTGCAGATTAATGCAAACTTTCACCTACATTATTGTTGCTAAAATTATATACACCCAAGCCCAAGCAAAAATGAGCTCCTGAAAATAAAATCATTCGTGTATACATACATGTCCAATAACCCTGCTTTCTGGGAATATTTAACGGATTTATAAACAGCCTTTGATGTCAGATAAAATTTTATTTTTTATTGTATGAAAATGGCTCACAAAACTAATAGACTATTTAAATTACCCTTACTGTATACCCAAGGCCGTATCCAGGGGTTAGGGGGTTTTAAGAAAATCCTAGATACGACCCTGGCCCAAATCCTGGATCGATTCAGTATGCTCATCTACCTTAGTTCTGCCCTAAGATGGACGATAGACTAACTATCAACAAGTGAAACGATTCATTTTCACACAATTCTGAAAAATTTATGCCAGCTTCGCCTCTCACATAGACTATCTGTCTTCGCTTTACTCTACGTAGCCCTTGTTCTCAAGTTTTTCATCACTTCCTCCAAGTTGATATTAAAACCTTCTTGTTAAAACGTACAAAAAGATGCCGCAAAAAAAAAAAAAAAAAAAAAAAAAGAACCAGAGCCCACTGAAGAAGTTACGAAAATGTGTAGCAATTAAACACGGGTGACAGCGAAACAAAATTAACATTTTCATACGATTAACAGGGCTTCTAATTTTCTTCTTCCCCTCACTAAGGAGTTTAGACCCTGGTAGACCATCCTAAGTAATAATAGAGATTGTAGGAGGCTGGTTCGAACCACCCATATCTTCTCTAAAATCGAGTCACAGGCAATAGAAGAAGTAAGAGAAATTGGACAATAGCCCTGAGTGGCAGCCAAACAAAACTGACCTTTTTATATGAGCAACAGGGCTACAAATCCTCTTCTTCCTCCCACAAAGGAGTTTGGACCTTGGAGGCGTGTCATAGATAATAGCAGGGATTTTAGGAGGCTCCATCAAATCAGTCATTTCTTCACTAAAATTAAGATATGCAGCAATTTCAGAGGCGTGTGTTTTGTATGTAGAGGCACTTGAATCAGTCTGGGGCGGAGTGTAGAGGTGAAGTGTTGATTCCGGGATGCTAAATCGAATATTTGGCTTCACCTAAAATATTAGTACCTTAACTAGGTCTGGGCTCTCTCGAGAATAGTCGGTCAGAATGCAAATTCGGTTTGTGATTGGGCTGATTATAAGATTTTGTTTTTCTCTCTCTTAGAAATTTATAAGCATTTTATACACACCTTCAATATATATAATATTTTATTCGAGTTTTTCTCCTTTTTTTCTTACTTTCTTTATTGTGTGTAGGCTACAAAAAGTCTACAAAAAGACTTTTTGTAGCCTACTTAATTGCTTACTTTTTCTTTAAATTATTTCATAATATTTTATTTCTAAAGTAGACTATTTAGTGTAAAAAAAAAATTATAGAAGTAAAAAAGAAGGAAAAATTCTAGCCTATATATTTTCTCTATGCTTTGTCCCGCTTCAGAAAGCTCAGTCAGACTAATTTTTTTATGAACACTTAGCAATAAGGAAGACAATCTACGGAAATATGTGAAGCGGCCGTCAGGTCATCTTTTGACTATTCTATTAAATTTTTTTAGCAGCACACCTAGAAGCACATTAAAATTTAGTGGCAAGCCTACGTAGTGCTGCGACTAGAGGTAAACACGCTGCAACTACCTAGGTAACATATTTCTTACAGTAAATAAATTAATTTAGAAATACGACATAATGTAGCTATTAAGACATTAAGCTATTATGAAAATATGAAAGTTATTTTGGCTATCCTTGGTTTTCTAGAAGCTATACTATAGAATATAGAAGCTATATATATAGAAACACATTATTAAAGTTATTTTGGCTATCCTTGGTTTTCTAGAAGCTATACCATAGAATATAAAAGCTATATATTTGTAGAAGCTATATATAGAGAAGCTATAAACACATTACGA
>JAQQPU010024212.1:1660-12797 GCA_029168905.1 Artemia sp. Kazakhstan ARC1039
GCTATTTAAGATATTTTAATGGCTTTCAATGGAAGCAGTTGTTTTTCAAGCATGCCCGTGAAATATCAGGGGGATAAGGGAGAATGCCAAGATCCCTTTCCCATACTAATTGTTTTATATTAAAAAAATTGACAGTTTCATGTAAATGTAAGCGATGTAATACTCGGAGGGAGGGGTGTATCGTCCACACTAACCACCTCTCAAATTTTTTAATTACCTAATAGGAACAGAAAATTCCATTGTAACTGAACCCCTATAACTGAACCACCGTGCAAGTGAACCTGCGTGCAACTGAACCCCCGTGCAACTGAACCCTCATGCAACTGAGCCCCCTTTAACTGAACCCTCGTGCAACTCAACCCCCGGGCAACTGAACCCCCGTATAACCGAACCCACGGGCAACTTAACCCCGTGCAACTGAACCCCCGTGCAACCGAACCCTCGTGCTGCTGAACCCTCATGCAACTGAACCCCCTTTAACTGAACCTTCCTGCAACTCAACCCCATTTAACTAAACCCCCGTTAACTGAACCCCCATGTAACTGAACCACCGTGCAACTGAACCCTCGTGCTACTGAACCCTCATGCAACTGAACTCTCTTTAACTGAACCCTCGTGCAACTCAACCACCGTGCAACTCAACCCCATTTAACTAAACACCCGTGTAACTGAGCCCTCATGTAACTGTAACTGTGTGTAACCATGTAACCATGTAACTGTGTGTTAACGAATACAACTGATGAGCCAAAAGTGATAAAAGAGAGGGGTAATACCGAACTCTCAGCTACCATTCTTGGGAGACATCTGACAGTTTATAAGTGACCATGGAATTCCTGTGTTGTTTTAAAGTCATTTTTCTGTGGCGTGGCGGCAGAGTGCACCTGGCGATGATAAATCACATCAGTCCAGTTTTTGTCAGGAAAAGATTACTCATTGATAATTTATTGCTCCCGCTAGGATTATGCGCTTCTAGGTCCGGGCCTAGGGACCTAGTGGCAAATCCAAGCCTGAGCGTGCACATATTTCCTTTTGGTGAATTGACGTTCCCTTTAAGCGCTCTCTGAAAGTTCCAACTTAATACACAAATCCCTTTTTGAGATATGCCATTTTGAAAATCTGCATGCACATAGTGTCTCTTGATTTAGTTCAAGTTCCACCATAAATACCTCATTCTGCAAAATTTTTAACTCGATATGCGTAGCCTTAATAGTGCTAGTTTAATAGTAGCAGAGGTGGTAGTAGGAGCAGTAGAAGTAATAATAGTGTTTAATTAGTAGTAGTAGTAGCAGTATTAATAGCAGTAGTAGCAGGTAGATGCCCCAGAAGTTTCATCTTGATACGCTAAGCTCTTCCGAAAAAAATTGCAGATACACCTGTATCAGCAATCTGTATGTTATTGCAAGTTACCAATTGTTAAAAAAATCAATTGTTTTTATAGAAGGGATGATCGTAAAAACTTTGAAGGAGGCTTATTCGATTGGAAATTGAAAGTTCAAGTTCAATTTTGAAGAATCAAAAGTAATCACAGGGCAATCAGCCTTTCACTCTTAACCCCCCCCCCAAATACATGCGATCAAAATAAAAATAAACATTTGTTCAAAATAGTCTGAAGATCAAATAACCATGCCTTTGGGGTTAACACCACCACCATCTTCTGGGGCAAGGGCTGTAAGTTAAGCTAGTTGCTCATTGCTAACACATAAGGTTTTTGTAGATAAAAATTTGTATGAACTTTGGGGAGAGGGGCTCATTCGATTGGAAATCAAAATTTCCAGTGCACTTTTTTAGAGTTAAAAGTCATCGGAGGGCTTCAACCCCACCCTATTTTTTCCCCAAATACATCCGATCTAAATTTTGGGACGGCCATTTTATTTAAAACAGTTTAAAGGTTAAATAACTATACCATAGTTAAATAACTATGGTTCATAACCCTATTGTGTTTTACCCAATGTAAGTACGGTGGTTGAGTTGCACGAGGGTTCAGTTACACGAGGGTTCAGTTGCACGGTGGTTCAGTAACACGAGGGCTCAGTTGCACAGTGGTTCAGTTACACGAGGGTTCAGTTGCACGGTGGTTCAGTTGTACGGTGGTTCAGTTACACGGGGGTTTAGTTACATGGAGGTTCAGTTAAATGGGGTTGAGTTGCACGGGGGTTAAGTTACACGAGGGTTTAGTTAAATGGGGTTCAGTTACACGGGGGTTTGGTTACACGGTGGTTCAGTTGCTTGGGGTTCAGTTACACGGGGGCTCAGTTACACGCACACCGGAACAGAAGCCTGCTCCCACCAAAGATCAGTCCTGAGGACCCAGAGGAAATGAAGCAATTTCGACTTATTAGACCCCCTCTCATACCTGAAAAAAAAAATCATACTGCAGAGTAGGACTATAAGTAACCTCAAAATCACAACTACTCCACAGAATAGTCACCACAGTGACAATATGCTGCCCTAAAACAAACTTTTATAGATTATATCTTTTAGTTAATCTTCAAAAATGGATTAGAGAAATGGCATTTAACCAAAAACAAACAGTTGGGCTATAAAACATATAATGAAAACTATAAATTTCGAATTCGTTATCTATTGTCTGTTCGAAAATTTGGCTGGTCTACAAATTCAGATTCAATTCGAGAATAAAAACCCTAACTTAAAATGGCAATTCAAAAATGTAATCAAATGGGATTGATAAGGCCTTATTCCAGAGAAAATGAGGAGTCCAATCCACTCATGAATTGAATAGAATAGCCTAGATTAAGATGTTACAACTAGCAACAGGTAGCCTAGTGTAGAGCTTATAAGTATAAAATCCAGAAATCCAAAGTGTCAAATTCTACAACAATGCCAAAAACTTTAATTATAAAAACCTACTGAACAATAAACCACCTATAAAATAATAAACCATGCAAAGAACTAAAGAAATAGACTTTCTTTCTGTAGAGTATACGCACGCCTCCTCTTTAGAACAAAATCAAACTCTCCAGGTGATGCAAATTAAAATTTAATCAGCTATTTTGCAAATAGCTCATCGCACTGGACTTGAAATCCTGAGAAGATGGTTTTTTAGTCCTGGCGTTGTTGATTGGTTTGGAACGGGGTCAATGGTGTGAATCTGTAAGCTCAGCCAGAGTCCTAAATGGATGTGCCTGCTCTAAATGAAAATCAAGGGGAAAAACACCGGAAGCGTCGGATGATTTGACCCCAACCACGCATTGCACTCTCGGCCGAAAGCAGTGAATCAGGAGATTGGTACCTGTGCCAGGGCTTCCACTATCCCCGAATTTTCGGGGATCTCCCCGAAAATCTATGTGTCTCCCCGAAAAAATTTATTTTTCCCCAAATCCCCGAAATTTCCCCGAAAATCACTCATCCACGGTTTGACCCCTAGTGACTATCCCTAGCAAACATTACTTTACATACCATAATTTTTCACTACTCTCTTGCTTGTTAATTTACGTCTCCTGTGTTACTTTGCATAAGAACCAGACCGATACAATTTAATTATAGAGGTTCTTTATATGTTCACAAAAGTATCACTTTCTTTTATTTAGATTTAATAATTTCGAATGCAGTATTCCAAATGTTAGAAGATTCTTACATTTGCATCATTCGTGGTCAAGTATCTTGACAAAATTAGCCAAGAATTATACTTGAATGTGTTTAGAGGAACGCTCAGTTAGATTCTGGATTTTGAAATTGAACTTCTAAAGAAAGAGAATTGCTTTGAAAACCGAATCATAAGTTTAAATTTGGTTTTCTTTTGCTATTTTCGGTTTTGGACATACTGTATTAATGTTTAATACTTAATAATTGAACGCATAATATATTGAAGAAATTGATCTTTTTGCCAGGAATTCTTACCATTTAAATTTTTGTTTCATTCGGTGTGTAAAATTTAAGTTCTTTTCTTTTTATCTGAGAATTGTATTTGTCATACCACCCTTTATCCTGAAACGTATTCACCCAGAAATCCCTCATAATTATTACTCTGGTCCCTTCACCCGTGTAATATTTTCAGTGGGCGTAATATTTTAAACTGCAGTTTTGGGAACTTTTTACGGTCTCGCAAACCTGTTAGTTAGACAAACGAAATTTTACGGAAAATATATTCTGCTCAAATATGGGATAGCCAAGTAAATATGTTTAAATATCTAAGGCCTACCTTTACAACTTCTAATGCTTTAACAATTAATAACCTTGTATGAAGGCTAATTCTGAGATAAAAAAAAATTTAAAAGTAAATATGGTATAATTTATTTCTTCCTAAGAACTATCCTTAAATACGATCTTCTTACCATAAAAAATGCACAACTCCCTGCCCCTCCTAATGAGGAAAAATTTAGCTACAGACTATGTAAAAGATCGAGGAACAGAGGATTCAAACGGAAGTAACCCCAAAAATATTATCCATAAGAAAATATACAATACAGCTTAAAGTAAAAATTTGGGTATTAGGCTCATATTGTTTTCTTGTCAAGTTTTAAATATTTTCGGGCATATTTATCACGAACAGTTGGTTAATAATGTCGAATAATGTTAGTGCGAAGTAAAAGAATTAGAAAATTTTATATGATTTGTAGCCTACAGCTATCATGTCCAGGCATCAGATGGGCTGATATAGAAATGAGACTGCAATAAGCATTATATTTGGAATATGGATGGTCACAGGGTTGGTGGGAGGGTTGGGGGTTAATCGGTGACTATATAGTAATTATGAGGTAACCAAAAGAAAGGAAAGCATAGTAGAAACAAACAATGAAAAAAATGTATGTTCCGATGGGGTATTTTCCGCACGGGGGTGGGTATTTTTCGCGGGGGATATTTTCCGCGGGGAGAATTTCCGTGGTACTTTCCGTGGGGAGTATTTTCAGCGGGGGAATATTTTCTGTGGGGTATATTTTTGCAAGGAGGGGGGGGGGGTAAACACCTAAGTCCTTAGAAGTAGCATGAAAAACCAATAATGTCTCAATTGTCACCAAAATTCCCTTTTTAATTTAAGTTTAAATTTACTTGTTTAGTTTAGTTCTTGTTTGTTTTTAAGTTTTAATATTACCCCGTATAGGTTGAATTTGTCTATTTAATTTACTTATCTGGAAACCGCAAACAATATGTTTTTGTTTTTAAATATTATTAATGAATTTCTGAGATTAATGACTTGATATAAAATTGCTACTGGTATTTACAGCTCCATTGTGTTAACTATTTTTCTTCTTTTTTTAAAAACAATTTTGAAGGTTTTGCCGCAATATCAGCAATAAGTGTTTTCAGCTATGGGTTCCAATCCCGGGCTCTGGTTTTACAACCTATTTTGTAAAAGGCTTGATTTGCTACGCAGATACAAGCCCTACTTGAGCCTAAAAACGAAGCTAAAACCAATTTTGGCTCCCAAATTTTCGCAACGAAATTCTATATTGCTTTTTCCCCGAAAAATCCCCAAATCTTGAAGACTTGTCCCCAAAAACTCCCCGAATTTTTAAGACTTGTCCCCGAATTCTAATTTTCGAGAGTGGAAGCCCTGCCTGTACAACGCAGACCATTGGTCAGCATGCGGAAAAGTTTAAGATAAGGGTAAGGATTTTGTAAATAAGATTCTAAATCAAGAAAAGGAAGTAGGACACTGTTAAAATTATAAGATACCAAATTAACCCAATTTTTATTTCGCCATTTTATTTCCTAATCATTACAGTTTCACTTTTTGAAAGGTAGAATCTAATAAAGTACCTAGCTTGCTCAAACCATTCAAAAAACAAACGAAAATTCAAATAAAACAGTTACAATTAAAAAAAAAAAAAAAATGCGAAACAGGTATATACTATTTTTTATAATGAACATGAGGCAAGAATACAATACATTGTTTGTGAGCCAGAATGAACGAACAATTTTAGTTGTCAAGTTACAGATTAATGAACGTTCCTTCACCTCAGTTAGTAAAAGACTAAGTCCGGAAGAAAATATCGGAGCATGTTGCTCTTTTCTACTGTCTAACTATGGATGAATCTGATTGGACAGAAAGAGATCAGCCCCTTAATTTTTACTTCTCGAGACATTTTCTTTGAAAAACAAAGTAAATATTTTCGGGTGTACCTCAAAAGTATCGGTTCTACGAAAATTTTATTTTACTATACTTACTATAATTACGATTATAGTACGATTACTATACTTACTATAATATTTTACTATAATTACGATTTACTGTTATCAGTAAATCTAGGAGACTTCAGAATCCTGATGCAGTAAAGCAGTAAACTGTAGCGAGTATAATAGGAATAGGAGTTGGTAGGGGGGGGCAATCCCCTCTCCAAGAAAGACGACACTAAAAACGTACAAAAATAGGCAAATCAAAATATCCCCTTCTAAATTTTTAAAAAAATAACTTTTGGTTGCCCCCCCCCCCCGCCCCAGAAATTTCTGGTACTCAAGATACCATAGAATAGTAAGCCCTAGACCTCCATTGCCAAAGCCCCGAGGAGTGTTGCAGCAACCATGATCTATGGGGTCATAGTTCTGAAGCAACATCTGCAGCTTTATCTCATGGGTGATATATTTGTAAGCTCCCTAACACATATACAAATGCATTATCAACTTTTAATTACAAACTTTCGTGTGTAAGAAGTAATCGCCAAACTCTGTATCCGTACTGTTTTTGTTTTCAGCTGCATTAAGACTCTGTGCTACTACGGTTAGTGATTATCCATGTAACGGGTCATTGTGGAAACTTTTATTTCTTAAGGGCTGGGCACACGTAGCTGATTTCGTGAAGTGACTTCCAAATCAGCGCCGATTTTAAAAGAAATCGGCGTCGATTTTAGCTTGAAAAATTTTCTAGTTTTCGGCGCCGATTCACAAAATCAGCGCTGATTTTCATCATGATCATCAAAACAAAAATAGGGATACAAATAAATAGTCAGCCAGAGGTATCTATAGTGAAAGACCCCACTACTGAGCTGAGAACTAAGCTGAGATCAATCATGCAACTATTAATAAACTCCAGTTGACTATTTGTGTCCATGATTTTTGTTTTGAAAATTTTGCGCAATAAATTTTTCTTTCAACAAATTTTTCTTACCGTTATCGTTTGTCCACTGATGCTGAAATCGGTTCCCGAAATCAGCAACGTGTGCCGAGCCCTTTAGTGTAAGATTCATTTTCGGATCTACAAGAGTGCATGCCCTCTTGCTTACTTTTCATGGTATTAAACCTCCAAAATACAATAAACATCGAAATCGAAAATTTTTGAAGAAATTGGTTATGTTTCCAGATTAGGATTTCGGGTATTATTTACCAAAAATTTATGAGTGATATGGTATTTTGATTAGGTTGTCGAAGAGGTAATACAAAGTTTTATCGTTATTCAAAGTTAATTGATTTCTTTTAGATACAGAAGAGTGCAAGTCTTCTGGCTGACTTTCCATGGCATTAAATTTGTAAGACAAAATAAATATCAAAATCGAAAATTATAGGAAAACATTAGGAACTTCTCTGTTTCGAAATCACGATTTGCGGTATTATTTCCCAAAAATTTATGAGAGCGATACGAAAATTTCGCTTAAGTTTTCGAAGAGATAATATGACGTTCTATTAGTATTCAAAATTATTTTATTTCTAAAAAGCTTGTGTAAACTTTTATTTTTTAGCGCAGGGTTTATTTTCAGATATCGAAGAGTACGTGTCTTCTTGCTTACTTTTCACGGCATTAAATGTCTAAAATGTAATGAAAATCGGAATAAAAACAATTAAAAAAACAATCGGAACTTCTCTGTTTAGACATCAGGGTCTGCGGTATTATTTCCCAGAATTTCATGAAAGATAAAAAAATTTTGCTTAGGTTTTCGAAGATATAATATGAAGTTTTATCAGTATTCAAAATATTCGACTCCTACAAAGTTTAGCTTATAAAATGGGAAATATTACTTGGGTAAAATGTTGGAAATTTGCATGGTAAAAACTTCAAAATAGAAAGTCACGGAACGGATTTCATTTTTGAAAACCGATAACAACTCCGGTTCTTAGAAGATCAAGATCTATTTATCCTTGTTCAAAAACATCAATCTTTTTCTAGAAAAATATTTTCTCTAAGATATCAAAAAATTTGATGCGTCATAACAACTTTGGAAAGAATTTCTAAATGAACGAAGCGATGTCTTCTATAATAAAGTTCAAACCATCATGCGTAAAGCCCAAAAAATCAGAATTTGGCATTCGAAATCAACTTTTCTAGAATTATTTCGAAGAAATCTAGAAGAGATACATAATTTTGTTCTCCAGTTCCCAGAAAGATGATTTAATGTTCTGCGAGAGTTCTGAAAAAGTCTATCCAGCTAGGATAGTTTTGTCTTGACATCATGTAGAACATGAGAAAAAAACAGAATCTGTTATTTTTCTTGAAAACTGCTAAAAATTTTGAGAAATTAGTTAGAACTTTTCTACCCTATTTCACGATCCCCAACCAAGAAATACTTTGAGTTTGTATCTCTTACCACTTCCGGGCTACAGACTGCTGGTCACGAGAAACGGCTGCTTGGGATGCTTTCGTATCAAAAGCTGTGAAAGCAGTATTTTTGTTCCGCAACAGAGCGATATATGTCGCGGTACATGCTATACATAAATACGCTGCAGTGGTATGGTAAGAGCAAGGGATTTGGAAGATTCTTACGGATTTGGTCTGATCATCAACAGTTATCCTAAGTGATTTGATCAAACCAAAACAAAGAAGAACTGACAAGAAACCGCAAATGAAGGCATTCACACCCAGGAACAAAGGCATGATCAACGAAGGACGATTTCAAAGGTGCCTTCGCCAACAATCTGCCTCCGATATCTCTCACTTCTTTTCCGCCCCGCGGACACTGGACTAGCGACTCCGTACTGCGAGGATAGGGAGATGTTGTTAGTCCGGAGAGGCAGCCGCAGCAAATATTTCGCATTCTGGAGCAGTAAGAAGAGACCAAAAAGGTGCAAGGGCGAGCAGATGCGGTAAAACAAATGCATTATAAACGCTAGCTAAGATACGGCTGTTAAATTTTAACTTTAATTCAACTAGTAAACATCTTCCGTTAAATCAACTAGTATACATATTCCTAGATTTGTTTGACAAAAAAATCTTTCAGAAGTTGATGAGTGGCTCGAAAATTTGACCCAATCGGTACACCAAGATACGTCAGTGTGCTTTAATAGCACAATACGTCAGTTGTGCTTTAATAACGTGTTCACCCAACTAAACATTTGTCGGGCAATCTGATCGGTGATCAGGAACTCAGTCTTACTCTCATTAAATCGAAGACCAATACAATTATACTCCCTATCGAGAATTCGAAAATTTTCGTATGCTAAAATTTTTTATTAATTATTTTTTCCTGGGAAATAATTGATTTATGCGAAAATATTGCTGCCGTTTTGGAACAGCCGTTTCCTTTACTTCTACCCTAAAATATATATCTCCCGAGGTGCCCCCCCCAAAAAAAAAATTCCCGTGGAAAATAAGGCTTTCCACAGTTGAGAATTTTATTTGAGTTTTATTTTTTTTTTTCCGTAGGGAAATGGAATTTTGGTACTTGTAGGGAAATGGCTATTATGCGCCACTCACTCAAGTTTACGCTGTGCAAAATTCGAGAACACACCGTTTTTTTTTTGTTAGTTTCTTTGTTACTTTACAAATAAATCTGCGCTATAGATGTGCATATTAGGGAGGGGGGGGTGTAAGCATAACTTGTCTGCATGCAAAATGTGTTTGGTACAATTATTCTGCATATTAGCTAGATAGACAAATAAGTGTATTTTAAAGCCAAATATACGGCCATGAACACAGTAAAATAACATAAATAAATATAGTGAATGGGGAGGGGAGTTTAACCCCCCAAAAGTGCCCTCCCCCACGAAAAATACCCCCCCTCCTTCGGAAAGTAACCCACACGGAAAATACCCCCTCCTTGGAAAATACCCTCGTGGAAAATAAGGTTTCTAAATTTGAAACTTTTATTTGAGTTTTTTTTATAGTTTTAGTCAGTTTTTCTTTATAGTTGAAGTCAGAAAATAATTCTTTCTAGCTTTATTTGTTGAAGTAAAAAAAGTGGAGCTATATTTCATAGCTCCATCGGGAATCGCAGCCCTTCCCCCGGGACCTGTCATGGCCTCGTTAAGTCAAAAATGAGTAGAAATAAATTCAAATAATTTTCCATGCGTAAAACTACCACAAATAACCATAAATAAGTGAATTGAACCCAAAACGAACAGAAATAACAATAAATAACCTATTCAAATCCAAATAGCAACAATTAGCATGAGTAGGGCTGTCAACCCCCCCACCTCCTCAAGACCGGAAAGTAATTTGCACTTTACTGAAAACAAAATACATTTTAAATGTCTTCACCTTTTTGACTTCAACAAATAAAGAAGTATTAAGACTATAAGGAATAGATATCACAATATGTATATCAAACTGACAATACAAGTTTTTTTAAGTAAAGTGCAAATTATTTTCTGGTCTGAAGAAGACATGGTGTTGTCAGCCATACTCCTTTTACTTTTTGCTCGTTTTGAGTTTGATTAGGCTATCTATTATAATTTCTGTTAGTTTTGGGTTTCATTTATTTGTTAATGGTGATTTGTGGTAGTTTTACACTTGGAAAATAAGAAAAACAAACTCGTAGAATTTGACAACAGTTTTGTCCGTATAAACTTAAACAATTTAGAATGTGTTGGTTCCCAAAGCCAACTATCTTTTCAAAGGATAGCTAAACCTTCTTAAACTTTTTGGTGCCATATGTTTTAGCTTAATATTGACGATTGTTTGCCTAAATTGTTTTTATTCTCCATTTTTTTTTTTTAATTTGGCACCCGCTACTGCCAAAAATTGCAGAAAATCATATGGAAGCCTTTTCAACACAAATGGATTTGTGTTTTTTTTTTCTTTAAGTTTTTAAGACACTTCTGGTGTGTATATTCCTCTTTTTCCCATTCATTTGCCCTTTTCAACAAAACTATAAAAAATCTTAAATAAAAGTTTCAAATTTAGAAACCTTATTTTCCACAGGGGGGGGGAGGGTATTTTCCAAGGAGGGAGTATTTTCGCTGGGGTTACTTTCCGAAGGAGGGGGGTATTTTTCGTGGGGGAGGGCATTTTTGGGGGGTTAAACCCCCCCCC
>JAQQPU010024214.1:0-12796 GCA_029168905.1 Artemia sp. Kazakhstan ARC1039
TGTGCACCATTAGAGGTTCCAAGGCCCGTGAGCATTGTGGTATGGTATACATAGCTTAAACTGATGGTGTAAGCGCAGTCCTGCAGGTGACACTTGTCAAAGACCCCACATATCACTAACATCACCTCTTTCTACTTTTGCTGTTTTGACAAATTTATCAACAAAAAGAAAGATGAAAATTTACTTGGTGAGTCAGAATAATAACATGCACTTTGTGAATATATATTATTTTACTTTGATGTGACGGTTTTGTAAAGACAAGATAACCAATATGTCAGGTAAAGCATTCAAGGATATTTTTTTATATTATGTGGGATGATTATGCTGTCACTTCAAACATGGCACCTAAGATTTTTTTTTATCGCTCCTTTTTTTTTCTAACTCAAACCAAAAGTGGTCTGTATTTGGACAATAGCTCTAGTTTTGGATCTTTGCTTTTAGAAATTCTACTCGAAAGCAAAGACTGTAAGTGTCTAATGTAATAAACGCAATCAGAATTCTACAAATAACAATCAAATTATAAATTAAATGACAGCAACATAGCCTACCCTTGTAAACACAAATTAGTTCCATGAGAGGATGGTAAACTTGTGAAGACCACAAAAAAAGACCAAACATTAGAAAATGTTATAAATAACAAGAAGTAAGAAGAAAAAAAGCAGGTCTAACCAACCCCCTATTTAATAGGTTCCTACTTGAAACCCATTCCTTGGTGTGGTCTGTTTCTGAGTGTTTAATTGAGGGATAGAATAGGTCTTGAAAAAACAATGTAGAAGAAAAAGCACATCCAAAACATTTATTTTATGGCCCTCGATATACTTTTTTCTAAATTTTCTGAGAAGCAAAGGTCATTAGAAAATTTTTTTGGGTGTAATTCTATCTAATGATTTCAATTTCAGCTGAGTTAGGTCCATTGATGAATCAATCTTAGAGGGGGGGATATCAGGGGAATAAACCAAGGGAGGCCAAACTAAGAAAAAAACGCAATTGTAGGTCAGAACTTTCTTATTCAGGGAAGTGAGCATTCTTTTTGTACCCCCTCCCCACCCTCCCATGTGTATACATCCCCTTTTTATCCAAATATTATGTGTCTGTTTTTCGTTCCAACTACATACAAACATTGGCATCAATTCACGAAAGTTTATTTCAAAGTCTAGAAGGTAAGTGGCCATTTTTTCAGTGAAAATACTAAAAAAAAGGGTATATTTCAATGAAAATACCAAGAAAAGGTATTGTTTTAAATCTAAGGAGGCAAATGCCCCCAACTGTCACCACTGCAGACAAATGACAGACTAGTGTTAAAAGTTAAAAAAAAATACTTTTTTTTAAATAATCCCAGAAAATTTCGAAAAATTAGAGAAATGATTGATTGAAAAGATTGGAGGTCTAGTTGCCCTCCAATCCTTTTGGCCATTTGAAAAGGGCACTAGAACTTTTAATTTCGAAAAAAAAATATAAAACAAATTTCAAAAACATTATTTTGTAAATAGTAACAGCCCACCAATAGAGGAAGTCATCTGTTGATCAGTCGTAGTATCTTAGAATTTTGGAGAGACCCCGAGTGTAGAGCCCGGGTAGCCTATTAGTCTTTCCATTGCCCTTAAAAAAGTCAAGTAGCCAGTAAAATATCTGCTTATCTGTAATATCGGCTTAGTTTGCCACCAACAATCATGTTAGGTAGCCAAGGTACTAAGCCCAAATAACGAAAACGTCTTTAGAAGGGTTACGGGTGGGGAGGAGGGAGGTAGTATCTAGTAGCTAAACTCCTATTCGTAGGAATGCTTACTCCTCTTGGTTTCTTTTCTCTAAAGCTACCTTTCTGATTAGTTTCTTATAGTTTGGTCTCTGTAAATGTTTCTTACATATGTTATCTAGGCTAATTAAAATTAAATTACAATTACCATTCCAATAACGACTCCTCATAAAACTAACTATTGAAGAAAGAATTTACATCTAGATTATTTTCACAACAATGTCGTATGTTTGCTATCCCTGCACATAAGTGAAGCTTTAAACAGGACAATATGAAGTGATTATTAAAGATATGATTCTTCTGCTTCACAAAAAAAAAAATATAAATCACCCTTGTGCTGGTCTAGTGGGTGTAACTTTGTCTACCAATTGTATGTAGTCAGGTTCAATCCCATACGGTGCAAGGGTAAAAGCTGACTGAAGCCTTAAATATTATTTCGTATCTCGTCATCTCNTAAAAGCTGACTGAAGCCTTAAATATTATTTCGTATCTCGTCATCTCATCTATCTTGATTCCTCCAGTTCACCCCAAACTCAGCCGCTACATATGAAAAAGATGGATATGACACCCCAGCTTGATGTTCTGACTACACGAGCTTAGCCCCTGACAAGAATTCCACTAGAACTCCTGACCTAATCTGTGATATAAAAAAAAAGTAAAGTGTAAAAACGGTACATTCACAAGTCGCTTTCAAGTCCCCGCACTTTTGTTGAGCAACGCTGAAAGCTTTAACTTTGAAAAATTTAATGAATTAGACACCCTTTCTAAAATATATAGATCAGATGTAATCGCTATTACTGAAGTGCATGCTCAAAATTTACACATCTTAAAAGTCAACAATTTTTCACAATTTATTAAACTCAGACCAGAAAACCACCCACTGGGCAAGAAAGATGGCGGAATTCTGTTCTTTGTCCGTAATGACTTGTACCCAAGTGAAATCTCAATTATTCCGAGTCTTGATCCTTTTGATGAGATTATGTGGGTGTGTGTTCGACCTAAAGTCTTGTCGCGTCCTTTCAATTTAATTGTCCAGTGTTGTTTTTAATACTCCCCTATTCAGAGATCTGCTGACAAAATACATTTTATCGAAAAATTACATGCAAGTGTTGACTTTGTACTATCAAAATATCCAAATGCAGGAATTTTCCTGATGGGTGACGCAAATGATATAAAACTTGATTCTACATGTAATGCTTTTAATTTAAAACAGATTGTTAAGGTCCCAGCTACAAAAGACAATACTACTCTTGATTTAATTTGCACCAATCTTTCGAAGTTTTAAAAACCCATCTTCACTCTGCCCCCTCTAAAGGGTAGTTACCACTTTAGCCTTCTATCTCCACTGGATAAAGTTAAACAGTCGTTTTCTATAACTGAAACCGCTTATAGACCTCTTATTGACTCAGGACTTTACAATTTTGGTTCTTGGATTACTACTAAAAATTGATCCACTGTGTATTAAACAAATGACGTTGACTGCATGGCTTTGTCCCTCCAAAATTTACTGAGGAGTAATTATGATTACCACTTTCCTCACAAAAAAAAATTAAAACATGTTCTACAGATAAACCTTATGTTACTGAGTCTTTAAAAAAAAAAACCTAGAAGAAAAACAAATCAATTTTTTCAAGGCAGATCGCATTACTGAGGCTAATAGTCTAAAGAAGCTCCTAAAGAAAAAAAAATCAGAAAAGCAGCTTCTGATTATTATAATAGAAAAGTCAAAGATCTATATTCTAAAAAGCCAAAGCACTGGTACAGAAAAATTAAAGAGATATGCGGAAAAAGTCCTTCTGAAGTTAATTTTCATCTCCCTGAACCCCCTAATAAGACTGCCAACGATTTGAATTTGTACCTTGCTTCCATCGTTCAAAGTCTCCCTCCTTTCACTGGCTCAAGTCTAACTATTCCTAACAATACTTCCTTCCCCTTTATTTCTCCCTCTGATGTTATAAATAAAATCTTAAAGCTTAGAAAATCAAGTACTTGTCCCTTGGACATCCCAGTTGACTTAATTAAAGGTTTTTTCAGAGAAAATTGCTGAGCCTTTATCAAATAGTTTCAACCACATAATAAAATTTTGTAAATTTCCAAGTTGCTGGAAACAACGTTTTATAATACATGTCCCAAATAAATGCACAAGTCTGACTTTCGCCGACATTCGCCCCATTACACTCACTACAGTTTTTCTAAACTTTATGAAGATTTCCTCTGTGACTGGCTTAAAGTTAAAATTTGTCCAGAATTGCCATCCGGCAGTTTGGTAACTTAAGGAAAACTTCCACCACCCATTACCTTGTGCACTTAATACATACCATCGTAAGTAACCTTGATAAACCAAACGTTTGGCTAAACCTGGTCTTAGTTGATTTCTAAAAAGCTTTTGACCTGGTTGACCACACCACCCTAATTCGTTCACTACCCCTAATTCCTAACCCATATTTCGGAATGAGGCTAAGAACCTAAATATGAAAGTAAATTCCAGTAAATCAAATATAATGACGATAAATTTCTTGACACTCAAATATTTTTTTTGTTGGATTATTTATACATTAACATTCGTCTTGTGTGTATGAAAGCAACCATTATTTACTTTCAACTATGGCCGCTTATGGCTTTTACCCCGCAGTGACAATACCTATTCGTGTTACGTAATTGTCACCATACTATTATCACGACATTTTTTCCATGGCTTTTCCAATTCAACATGTGTTTTAGTTTGAGATACTTCGGATCACTTCCCCATTGTTTTCCTTTTTAGCTAAGCTCCATATAACTTTGAAAACAACATACTAAATACTAAGGTTTTTCATATGATTAATTAAAAAAAAACTTTCCGAAAAAGAAGTTTTTCAAAAAAAGTAAAGGCCATTTTAAACTTAAGATCAACAGATACATATAGATGTTAAAATTCAAACTCAAAACGACCAGAAATTACTATTAAAGAATAAATGAAACCCAAAACGAACAGAGATTAAATAAACAATCATAGCAAAATAACATGCAACAAGTAATAATATAAATGAATAAATAGATCATAAAGCGAGTAATACTTAAATTGAATATGCAAATCAAGCTTAAAACGAAAAAAAAATTGCTATTGAAGTATAAATGAAACCCAAAACAAACAGAAATTAAGTAAACAATCAATGCAAACAAACATACAATAGATTTTAATGTAAATGAATAAATAAATTTTAAAACGAGTGAAACTTCTGAAACGAACAAAAATCACTACAAACAAGAGATTGGGTATCGCCTCCTTCTGTTACTGTAAAAGTCTAAAATCTACTGCGTCATTGGCGCTTTACTGAAAACGAATTTTATTACAAATATTTTCTTTTGTACTTAATATTAAAAATAAACATTAAAATTACAGTAAAATTTTGAACTGGTGAGCTTTTAGCAATTATTTCATTTTATTTTATTTTAATCAGAAATGGAATAAGCCATAGACTTGTCTCATACAACACAAATTACATACTGTGACCAACACTTATAAACAACGAAAAAAAAAATATAAACTTCATAATCCAAAAAAAGAAGAAGATACCCTACAACAAAGATACACTTCACGGTCCCAAGTACTGCCTTCTGTAAAAAGAAGACCCAACTAATGCTGTTTTAAAAGCCACAACATCATTCACCAGAACTACATGGTCGGGTAAAGTGTTCCACGATTTTACTGAACGATTTACAAAGGAACTATGTCCAACTCTCCTTGATATCCTTGGCTGGTACAACTTTAAAGAGTTCTGCCGCGTAGATGGATGATGACTAAACTCAAAGAAATCTTCACAAGACACATGGTCAATACCCTTTATGACACGGAAAGTGTTGACAAGATCAATTCTGCCCCTTCTGAATTACAGAGATGGTAAGCTAAGCCTACTAAATCTCAGCTCATAAGGTAGGTATTTCAGATAGGGGACGAGTTTGGACGCTCGTCTTTGCACTTTTTCCATCAACTGTGGGTCAGATTTTCTAGTCGGGTACCACACAGATGAACAGTATTCAATTACAGGGCGCACCATCGTCTTATGCAATGTGGTAAAACTTCACAGATTAAACCTTCTGAATGCTCTTTTGATGGAAAGCAAACCATAGTTTGCTTTGCGCGAAACAGCTGATGCTTGCTTATCAAACCTCGGCTGATAATCAAAAATAATACCGAGATCCCTGATAGAGTTAACAGGGCATACCGACACGTCACCAATATAGTACCGGTATGCCACATCTTTCACGAAGTAATGCATTACATGATATTTATTCTGGTTAACAAAAATAAAATTTGAATTACACCATTCAAACAATGCTTCTAAATCTCCCTGTAGAAGTGTCACATTAGCCGGGGAGGCGACACCTCTGTTTAGCCTTCCATCGTCCGCAAACAGTTTAATGGTGCTGTGTCGGATTACCTGCGGCAAATCATTTATAAATAAACAGAATAAAACTGGTCCCAGGCAGCTACCCTGAGGGACCCCGCTTAGAACTCTACACCCTTTAGATAGTGCCTCACCAACCTTCACTTTCTGTGACCGATTAGTTAGATAATCCATAATCCAAGTCATGCTTCTACATCCAATCCCATACTTTCGACATTTTTCCACCAGAAAAGATATCGAAACCTTGTCGAATGCCAAAAATCAATATAAATACAATAAAACTTTAGACCTGAATCAGCCATCATTTGAAAATCTTCTATTACTTCCGTTAACTGCGTGTTACACGATAAATTTCTTCGAAAACCGTGCTGTGCCATATTCCACAAGTTATTTTTTCCAAAATAATTTTAGATCCGATACACAATTACTGTTTCCATAATTCTCGAAAAAATCGACGTGTTCGAGATAGGGCGATAATTTGTGAAATCCAACCTTGATCCACCCTTATGAAGTGGTTTTATGACAGCGTTTTTCCACATAGCAGGGCACTTACCAGACTCTAAACAAATATTAAAAAGAAATGCAAGTGGAGCCGCTAAAGAAGAAGCCAGTTCTCGTATAATAACATTTGAGACACCATCTATATCAGGGAATTTGTCAACAGAAAGCTCACGCACAATTTTTTGGACGTGCTCAGGTGCTACATCAGAGTCATCGTATTGTGACTCATTCTGTAACACAAAAGCTGCCCGTGTCGGTGACATATTAGATCTCATATGGGAAGCAGGATTAACGAAAACGATGAAAAAGTTTCGTTAAAGATAGCTGCTTTTCTCTTATCATCATCAACAGTTTCGCCAGTGACTGGTTCACTGAAGACCGTGGATGATGGCGACTGCTCTTTTTTGCCCCTATTCACATACTTCTAACTTTTTTGGACAACTTTGCGCGCAGCCCGTTATCGACGATTCTACTGGCTCAGTGTGAGACCACAGGATCATCGTCGTTCTATTTGTCACTCTCTTGTAAGCACGCCAAGATGCATCATCTTTAGCTGATAAATAGGCTCTCCAGTTTCTATTTTTCATAAATAATGCTTCAAGGACAAATTTTGGCAGGTTCTTACGTTTTTGTCACACCCTCTCTAATAGTATACCTAGGAATAAACTTCTCATATCCCTTTACTACCACTTCACGGATAAACTCAAAAGCTGTATCTACATCTACAGAACTACGCTGAAGCTCACTAACAATATCACCATAACGTAAAAACTCTCTAAATTCGTCATAACTACCTCTAGAATAATCATATAACAACTTCGACTTAGGATTTAACGGAATGCTCATATTAACACAGAAAGATAACTCCACGCGATCACTTTTACCTAGAGGAGGCAGAAATTCTAAAATCTTTATGTCCGCTGAGTGCTTAGTTATAATAAGATCTCAGGCAGACGGATTCATTCCAGTTCGAAACCTTGTGGACTCAGTAACACGCCGATGGAGAAAGAATTAATGTCATTATACATCAAATATTCAGTTTAATTTATTAGTCCTTTCTAAAATTGTTCAAGACGAATATAGTTTCACTACAAACAAGAGTTTGGATACTGCCCACTTCCTTAACTGTAAAAACCAAAAGCCTACTGCGTCATTGGCGTTTCATTGAAAACGAATTATATTAAAAATATTTTCTTTTCCAGTTCTTACAGCATTGAAAATGAAAATAAAATTCCAGTGAAATAAAATCTTGATCTGATGGATCTTTCAACAATTAATATCATTATGCATCAAATATTCAATTTGATTTTGTTTATACTTTCCAAAACTGTTCAAGACACATAGTTTTCAATAAAGCGCCAATAACACGGTAGGCTTGACTTTTACTGTGAGAGAAGGAGGCAATACCCAAACTCTTGTTTGTAGTGATTTTTGTTCGTTTCAAGCTTGATTTGCACATTCAATTTAAGTTTCACTCGTTTTAAGATTTATTTATTCATTTACATTAATATCTGTTGTATGTAATTTGCATTGATTGGTTATTTAATTTCTGTTCGTTTTGAGTTTCATTTATACTTCAATAGCAAAACACTTTTTTTTGTTTTAAGCTTGATTTGCATATTCAATTTAAGCATTACTCACTTTAAGATCTATTTGTTCATTTATATTATAACTTGTTGTATGTTTTTGCTATGATTGTTTATTTAATTTCTGTTCGTTTTGGGTTTCAACTATTCTTTATTAGTAATTTCTGGTCATTTTGAGTTTGAAGGTTAACAGGTATTTGTATCTGCGGATCTTAAGTTAAAATGGCCTTTACTTTTCTTTAAAAAACTTCTTTTTCGGAAAGTTTTTTTTTAATTAATCATATGAAAAACCTTAGTATTTAATATGTTGTTTTCCAAGTCATATGGAGCTTAGCTAAAAAGGTAAAAAATGGGGAAGTGATCCGAAGTATCTCAAACCAAAACAGATGTTGAATTGGAAAAGCCATGGAAAAAATGTTGAGTTAATTTTTGGTCGTTTTTGACTACAAAAAGTATCAAGTTTTTAAAAATTCCTTATTTCAAAATCAGACTTTTTTTCAAAATCAATGATCATCTGAGTACCAAACACTAAGTACCTAAGTGTTACTTTATCAAAGTAACAATATCAAATAAAAAAATGGGTTTGTGTCAACTTCGGAGATTTTATTATCTGATATTTGAACTATTTTTTAACAAAATGGCTTTCTAAAAAAATTTATCAGATGGGTTTGGGGAAAAAAGGGCATGGGGGAGGAGCTAATTGCCCTTCAATCTCTTTTGATTCTTTAAAACTGAACTAGAGCTTTCCATTTTCAATCAAACGAGCCTTCTCTGAAGTTTATACGAGCATAACTTCTATAAGAACCATATATGCCCCCAGGGCATAACTTACAACGCCTGTCTCTGGGCCCTGGGGGGTTGTGGCGACCCCAAAGTTTTAATATCTGATGTTTGAACTATTTTTAACAAAATGGTCACCTCAAAATTTTATCGGATGGGGTTGGAGAAGAAAAAGGCGTGGAGGGGGGAAAGGCTAGTTGCCCTCTGATCTCTTTTGACTCTGAGAAAGTGAACTAGAACTTTTAATTTCAAATCAAATGAGCCATCTCTGAAGTTTATACGAGCATCCCTTTCATAAGAACCATATACTACCCCAGGACATAACTTATAATGCCTGCTCCCCGGGCCCTGGGGGGTTGTGTCGACACCGGAGTCTTTGTTATCTGACCTTTGAACTATTTTGAAAAAATGGCTATCTCAAAATTTTTACCGGATGCATTTGGGGGAAGAAGGGCGTGGGGGATAGTTGCCCTCTGATCTATTTTGACTCTTAAAACAGAGCTAGAACTTTCAGTTTCCCCTTAAATTAGCCCTCTCTGAAGTTTATAAGAGCATCCCTTCCATAACAGCTATATGTGCCCCCAGGCATAACTTACAACGCCTACCTGGAGCCCTGAAGGATTGTGTCGATCCCGGAGTTTTCGTTATATGATCTGTGAGCAATTTTGAAAAAAAAGGCTCTCTCAAAGTTCTTATCGGAAGGGTTTGAGGAAAATAGGGCGTGGAGATTGGGGGAATATATGCCCTCCTATCTCTTTTAACTCTTAAAAAGTGAACGAGAACTATCAATTTCCAATCAACTGAGCCCTCTCCGAAGTTTAAACGAGCATCCCTTGCATAAGAACAATATGTGCCCCCATAGCGTTACTTACAACGCCTGCCCACGTAGCCCAGGGAGGTTGTGTCGACACAGGAATTTTTCTTATCTGACCTTTGAACTATTTTCAACAAAATGGCTATCTTAAGATTTTCATTTGGAAGGTTTGGAAAAAAAACATGGGGGGCTAGTTGCCATCAGATCTCTTTTGACTCTTAAAAAGTGAACTCGAACTTTCAATTACCAATCAAATGAGCCCTTTCTGAAGTTTATACGAGCATCCCTTTCATAAGAACCATATGTGCCCCCAGGGCATAACTTACAACGCCTGCCCCCGGAGCCTGGGGGTTGTGTCGAAACCTGAGTTTTTGTTATCTGACTTTTGAACTATTTTTAACAAAATGGCTATCTCAAAATTGTTATCAGATGCATTTGGGGAAAATGGGGCGTGGGAAGGGAGCTAGTTGCCCTCCAATCTCTTTTGAATCTCAAAAACTTGAACTAGAACTTTCAATGTCAAATCAAGTGAGCCCTCTCTGAAGTTTTTACGTGCATCCCTCCTATATGAACCATATATTCTCCAAGGGCATAGCTTACAACGCCTGCCCTCGGATCCGAGGGGGGGGGTGTCGAACCTGGAATTTTCGTTATATGATCTTTGAGCTACATTTCAAAAATGGCTCTCTCATAGTTCTCATCGGATGGGTTTACGAAAAAGGGGCGTGGAGGGGGGCTAGTTGCCCTCCGATATCTTTTGACTCTTTAAAAATGAACTAGAGCTTTCAATTTTCAATCAAATGAGCCCTCTCTGAGATTTATACGAGGATCTCTTCCATAAGAACCATATATACTTTCAGGGCATAACTTGCAACGCCTGCCCCCAGTCCCTGGGGTTTGTTTCGACACCGGAGTTTTTTTTTTTTATCTAACCTTTGAACTATTTTCAACAAAATGGCTATCTTATGATTTTCATATGGTGGGTTTGGAAAAAAAAAGTGGGGGAGTAGTTGCCCTCAGATCTCTTTTGACTCTTAAAAAGTGAACTCGAACTTTCAATTACCAATCAAATGAGCCCTTTCTGAAGTTTATACGACCATCCCTTTCATAAGAACTTTCATAAGAGTTTTTTTTTTATCTGACCTTTGAACTATTTTTAACAAAATACCTATCTCAAAATTTTTATTGGATACATTTGGGGGAAAAGGAGCGAGGGGGGAGAGTTGCCCTCTGATCTTTTTTGGTACTTGAAAACTAAACTAAACTTTTAATTTCCAATCCTATGAGCCCTCTCTGAAGTTATACGAGCATCCCTTCCATAACAGCTATATATGTCCCCAGGCATAACTTACAACGCCTACCCCGGGCCCTGAAGGATTGTGTCGACCCCAGAGTTTTCATTACATGATCTTTGAACCATTTTCCAAGACAAAGCTCACAACGCCTGCCCCCCCGGGAACTGGGGAGTTATGTCGACATCGGGGTTTTTCTTAACTATTTCTTAAAAAATGGCTATCTAAAAATTTGTAGCGAATGGATTTGGGAAAAAGGGCGTGGGGGCTAGTTGCCCTCCAGGATCTCTTTACTGTTAAAAAAGGATCTAGAACTTTCAATTTCCAATCAAATGAGCCCTCTATGAAGTTTATATGAACATTCCTTTCATAAGAGCAATAGATGCCCTCGGTGCATAACTTACAACGCCTGCCCTCAGGCTCTGTGGGGTTATATCGACACCGCAGTTTTCTTATCTGATCTTTTAACTATTCTTAACAAAATAGCTATATCAAAATTTTCATCGGATGGGTTTGGAAAAGAGGCGTGGAGGGGGGGGAGGGCTTGTTGCCCTCAGATCTCTTTTGACTCTTAAAGTGAACTCGAACTTTCAATGTCCAATCAAATGAGCCCTCTCTGAAGTTCATACGAGCATCACTTTCATAAGAACCATATATGCCCCCAGGGCATAACTTGTAACACCTGCCCCCGGGCCCCGGGGGGTTGTGTCAATACCTGAGCTTTTGTTAACTGACTTTTCAACTATTTTTGACAAAATGGCTATCTCAAATTTTTATCGGATGCATTTGGGGAAAAAGGGGTGTGGAGGGCTAGTTGCCTTCCAGTCTCTTTTGACTCTCAAAAACTTGAACTAGAACTGTCAACTTCCAATCAAATGAGCCCTCTTTAAAGTTTTTACGAGCACCCCTTCCATAAGAACCATATATTCCTCCAGGGCATAACTTACAACGCCTGCCCCCGGGCCCTGGGGGTTGTGTTGAAACCTGAGTTTTTGTTATCTGACTTTTCAACTATTTTTAACAAAATGGCTATCTCAAAATTGTTAACAGATGCATTTGGGGAAAATGGGGCGTGGGGGGCTCGTTGCCCTCAAATCTTTTTTGAATCTCAAAAACTTGAACTGAAACTTTCAATGTCCAGTCAAATGAGCCCTCTGAAGTTTTTAGGTGCATCACTTCCATATGAACCATATATTCCCCAACGGCATAATTTACAACGCCTGCCCTCGGACTCTGGGGGGTTGTGTCAAATCCTGAGTTTTTGTTATTTGATCTTTGAACTATATTTAAAACAATGGCTATCTCCCAAGTTTTTATTGGATGGGTTTGAGAAAAAAAGGGCAAGGAGGGGGGGGGGGGCTAGTTGCCCTCCGATATCTTTTGACTCTTTAAACATGAATGGTTTTATTATGATATTTCTGTTCCCACTCTATTTCTAATAAATCCTTGAGACTTCTGGGTTTAGCAGATGAGATAATAATCCTGTGTGTTCGTTTTGCATAAAAAGGACTCTGAATAACCAATCAAGTAGATTAAAATCATCAACCAGATACAAGAGCGTATACCATATTAAAGCAACTGAATTACAAATGGATAAAGGAATTGTACCATGTTCTGCAACAACAATATGAAGATTGTGCACCATTAGAGGTTCCAAGGCCCGTGAGCATTGTGGTATGGTA
>JAQQPU010024216.1:0-12795 GCA_029168905.1 Artemia sp. Kazakhstan ARC1039
TTTTTCAAAGTTTATTTTGAATTCCTTTCGTTGAAATGCAAGAGTTGGAATATTTTAGTAGAGGTTTATTGTGCTTTACCTTGTCACAGTTACATTCTCTTGCTTTTCAACGAAAGAAATTCAAAATGAACTTTGAAAAAGCAAGAGAATGTAACTGTGACAAGGTAAAGCACAATAAACCTCTACTAAAATATTCCAACTCTTGCATTTCAACGAAAGGAATTCAAAATAAACTTTGAAAAATCAAGAGAATGTAACTGTGACAAGGTAAACCACGACAAAAGACTGCTGAAATATTCCATCTCATGCATTTCAATGAAATAAATTCAAAAGGAACTTCGAAAAATCAAGAGAATGTAACTGTGACAAGGTAAAGCACAACAAGACACTACTGAAATATTCCAACTCTTGCTTTTCAACGAAAAAAATTCAAAATGAACTTTGAAAAATCAAGAGAATGTAACTGTGACAAGGTAAAGCACAACAAACCTTTACTGAAATATTAAAACTCTTGCATTTCAACGAAAGAAATTCAAAATGAACTTTGAAAAAGCAAGAGAATGTAACTGTGACAAGGTAAAGCACAACAAACCTCTACTGAAATATTCCAACTCTTGCATTCACGAAAGAAATTCAAAATAAACTTTGAAAAATCAAAAGAATGTAACTGTGACAAGGTAAACCATAACAAATCACTACTGAAATATTCCAATTCTTGCATTTCAACGAAAGAAATCCAAAAATGAACTTTGAAAAATCAAGAGAATGTAACTGTGACTAGCTAAACCACAACAAATACTAATGAAATATTCCAACTCTTGCATTTCAACGAAAGAAATCGAAAATGAACTTTGAAAAATCAAGAAAATGTAACTGTGTCAAGGTAAAGCACAACAAAACACTACTGAAATATTCCAACTCTTGCATTTTGATGAAAGAAATCCAAAAAGAACTTTGAAAAAATCAAGAGAATGTAACTGTGACAAAGTAAAGCACAACAAAACACTACTGAAATATTCCAACTCTTGCATTTCAATGAAAGAACACCAAAATTAACTTTGAAAAATCAAGAGAATGTAACTGTGACAAGGTAAACTACGAAAAAACACTACTGAAATATTCCAACTCTTGCATTTCAATGAAAGAAATCCCAAAATGAACTTTGAAAAATCAAGAGAATGTAACTATGACAAGGTAAACCACAAAAAAACACTACTGAAATATTCCAACTCTTGCATTTCACGAAAGAAAGTTAAAATGAACTTTGAAAAAGCAAGAGAATGTAACTGTGAAAAGGTAAACCACGACAAAACTATACTGAAATATTCAAACTCCTGCATTTCAACGAAAGAAATTCAAAATGAACTTTGAAAAATCAAGAGAATGTAACTGTGACAAGGTAAAGCACAACAAACCTCTACTGAAATATTTCAACTCTTGAATTTCAACAAAAGAAATCCAAAATGAACTTTGAAAAATCAAGAGAATGTAACTGTGACAAGGTAAACCACGACGAAACACTACTGAAATATTCCAACTCTTACATTTCCCGAAAGAAATTCAAAATGAACTTTGAAAAATCAAGAGAGTATAACTGTGACAAGGTAAAACACGACAAAACGCTACTGAAATATTCCAACTCATGCATTTCAATGAAAGAAATCCAAAATGAACTTTGAAAAATCAAGAGAAAGTAACTGTGACAAGGTAAAGCACAACAAGACACTACTGAAATATTCCAACTCTTGCTTTTCAACGAAAGAAATTCAAAATGAACTTTGAACAATCAAGAGAATGTAACTGTGACAAGGTAAAGCACAACAAACCTCTACTGAAATATTCCAACTCTTGCATTTCAACAAAAGAAATTCAAAATGAACTTTGAAAAATCAAGAGAATGTAACTGTGATAAGGTAAACCACGACGAAACACTACTGAAATATTCCAACTCTTACATTTCACGAAAGAAATTCAAAATGAACAGAAATTCGAAAGAAATTCAAAATAACTGTGACAAGGTAAACCACGACAAAACACTACTGAAATATTCCAACTCTTGGATTTCACGAAAGAAATTCAAAATAAACTTTTAAAAATCAATAGAATGTAACAGTGACAAGGTAAACCATAACAAAACACTACTGAAATATTCCAATTCTTGCATTTCAACGAAAGAAATCCAAAAATGAACTTTGAAAAATCAAGAGAATGTAACTGTGACTAGCGAAACCACAACAAATACTAATAAAATATTCCAACTCTTGCATTTCAACGAAAGAAATCCAAAATGAAGTTTGAAAAATCAAGAAAATGTAACTGTGTCAAGATAAAGCACAACGAAACACTACTGAAATATTCCAACTCTTGCATTTCAATGAAAGAAATCCAAAATGAACTTTGAAAAATCAAGAGAATGTAACTGTGACAAGGTAAACCACGACAAAACACTACTGAAATATTCCAACTCTTTTGCATTTCAATGTAAGAAATTCAAAATGAACTTTGAAAAATCAAGAGAATGTAACTGTGACAAGGTAAATCACAACAAAACACTACTGAAATATTCCAACTCTTGCATTTCAACGAAAGAAATTCAAAATGAACTTTGAAAAATCAAGAGGATGTAACTGTGACAAGTTAAACTACAAAAAACACTAATGGTGTGAGGGGTAGCCAAATGTTGGGGGATGGGGCCCTTTTGTGTCTCAGAATGCACAAATTAAAAATTATTAAAAAATGGGGGGGTGGGGAAGTTGGGGGGCCCTGGGGGCTCTTGGGGGCTTCGGGGGTCCTTTGAGGTCCCCGGGGGCATTTGGGGGTCCGGGGATCCCATTGGGGTTGGGGGGAACCTTTGGGGTTGGGGTAGGGGGGCCCTTTGGGGTTGGGGTAGGGGACCTCACAAGACTGTTCAAATGGAACTTGCGTATTATAATGATCACGGAGTTTCACCCTCAAATTCTCGTCTAAGTCATCTTCTAAAATCATCTTCTCAAATGCCTCAAACTGTTTCGCCCAAATCATCTTCTGAAATGTCTCGAACGGTTTCGCCCAAATAATCCCCTAAACGTAATTTCTGCGTGTTCCTTCTGTTTTGGCATCCCTGCGCTGTCACATTTGAAATTCCTAGGAAACCATTTCCCGCGTTAATCTCCTCATCTCATAGGTGTTCCTAGCTACACTGTTATGGTTTCAATAGAATATTAATTTTATCGCTAAGTCTAAAGATCAGAGAAGCCGTATTTAAAAAATAGAATATTAATTTATCTCTTTAGAGGCCCGTATAATTCCTAGGAAACAAGTGATATTATTTCTAATTCCACTTTCGTGAATCAATAATTCCCCTTAGAAACAACAAATAAATTCCCCTTTCTTGAATCAATAATTCCCCTTAGAAACAACAAATAAATTCCCCTTTCTTGGATCAATAATTCCCCTTAGAAACAACAAATTAATTCCCCTTTCGTGAATCAATAATTCCCCTCGATTATGTAAATCCATTTCTCGGAAATTCACCTCCCCCTCGAGTCCCAGATCAATACATCTCTCCCCACCGTCAATGCGCATGTGAAAACTTTGTAGCGGAGACAATACACCTAGACGAACAACAAAAAATCAATTGACCTTGACCCCATTAGACTCGATCGATAACCCTTGAATAAATTATGTCCCGTCAATGTTAGACTAAATTGTAGATGACAGCACGGTGTTCTCGTGGGAACTCATGATAGGGTTCTACTGGCACAATGTGTTTTTGGTTTCTCCATGCCCGGAAACTTCGAATCGAAGAAGTCGACGTAGAAACTTCGAAAAGGGCTCATTCAATTGGAAATTGGAGTGGCTAGTGCCCTTTTTTATAGTAGAAAGTGATTGGAGGGGAACTAGCCCCCCCCCGCCCATCATTCCCCAAACACATCCAATCAAAATTTTGAGATAGCCATTTTTTTCAGCGTAATTGATTTCCAGATAGAAAATATGTTTTTTAGGAGGATATTCCCCCACAACCCTTAGGGCAAGGGTTTTAAGTTATGCCCTGGGGGCATGTAAGGTTTTTATAGAAGGCGATGTCGTAGAAACTCCAAAACAGGCTCATTCGATTGGAAATTAAAAGAGCTAGCACTCTTTTTAATAGTCGAAAGTGATTGGAGGGCAACTAGCCCCCCCCACGCCCATCATTCCCCCAAACACATCTAATCAAAATTATGAGATAGTCATTTTGTTCAGCGTAGTTGATTTCCAGATAAAAATATATTTTTGAGGAGGACACTCCCCCACAACCCTCAGGGCATGGGTTTTAAGTTATGCCCTGGGGGCACATAAGGTTTTTATAGAAGGCAGTGTCTTAGAAACTTCAAAACAAGCTCATTCGATTGGAAATTGGAGTGGCTAGTGCCCTTTTTAATAGTCGAAAGTGATTGGAGGGCAACTAGCCCCCCTACCCCACGCCCATCATTCCCCCAAACACATCCAATCAAAATTTTGAAATAGCCATTTTGTTCGGCGTAGTTGATTTTCAGATAGAAAATATATTTTTTAGGAGGACACTCCCCCACAACCCTCAGGGCAAGGGTTTTAAGTTATGCCCTGGCGGGATATAAGGTTTTCATAGAAGGCGTTGTCGTAGAAAATTCAAAACAGGCTCATTCGATTGGAAATTCAAAGGGCTAGTACCCTGTTAATAGTCGAAAATGATTGGAGGGCAACTAGCCCCCCCCCCCCGCCCATCATTCCCTCAAATTTCAGCATAGTTGATTTCAAGATAGAAAATAAGTTTTTGAGGAGGACACTTCCCCACAACCCTTAGGACAAGGGTTTTAAGTTATGCCCTGGGGTATATAAGGTTTTTATAAATGGTGTTATCGTAGAAACTTCAAAACTGGCTCATTTGATTGGAAATTCAATTGGCTAGTACCCTTTTAAATAGTCGAAAGCGATTGGAGGGCAACTAGCCCCCCCACGCCCATCATTCCCCCAAATACATCCAATCAAAATTTTGAGATAGCCATTTTGTTCAGCGTAGTTGATTTCTAGATAGAAAATATGTTTTTCAGGAGGATACTCCCAAACATCCCTCAGGGCAAGGGTTTTAAGTTATGCCCCGGGGGTATATAAGGTTTTTAAAGAAGGCGTTCTCGTAGAAACTTCAATAAAAGCTCATTCGACTGGAAATTCAAACGACTATTGCCCTTTTTAATAGTAGAAAGTGATTGGAGGGCAACTAGCCCCTCCATACCCATCATTCCCCAAAACACATCCAATAAAATTTTGAGATAGCCATTTTGTTTAGGGTAGTTGATTTCCAGATAAGAAGAAGAAGAACGATTTATTGAAAAAAAACATAGCAACAAAAAATTATTACTGCCTCCCCTAAAAAGCAAAGCTTGTCCGTGGGGGAGGTAGAGAAAACAAAATACTTAAAACAAAGAACACTTGGCCACCGACACCACTAATACCAACACACTAAACAATAAATACAAAATAATATCATATATTATACATCCTCTGGGAACAACATATCAACAAAACCCCCACAATAAATAAATCAATTAATCAGTCAAAACTCATATTCAGCAAAAAGCAATTCCTTAATGGTTTTTCTAAAAATATTGGGGTCACCAATAGTCTTAATATCACTATTCAAACTATTCCATTTCCGCGTACCTCTATAAAGAACAGAAAAACATGAACGGGAAGATATACCATTAGGTACACAGAAGTCCGCGCTACCCCTTGTATCATGAGAATGAACAGTAGACCTAATGGACAATAAATCACCAAAACAACGAGGCTGAACATCCTGCTGCAGTCCAAAAATAAACCACAATACATAGAATTCACGAAGGCCTGCAGCCGGCAAAATTTTTAAAGTTGGGTAAATTTCTCGAACAGACATACGTGGAGATATACCGGCTAAAATTCTTACTGCATGATTTTGTAGAACTCTTATTGGTTTTAGGGTAGAAGAAAAAGTAGAGAGCCAAATACTTGAACAATAAAGTATATACGGGTGTATTAAAGAAAAATAAAGATGGCGAAGGACAGACTTAGAAAAACAATGTTGGAGTTTCTTCATTATACCGAGATTTCTTGCCAGAATTTTGCTAGTTAAAGTGACATGTTCCTTAAAAGATAGAGTTTCATCTATTACAATCCAAAGGTATTTAAAAGACGCAGTCCGTTTTATAACGCCATTAGGCATATCTAATTCCTTGATCCATGGGTAAAAGTTAGGTGATCGCGAGAAAATAATAAAGTTAGACTTAGCCATGTTAATCCTTAATTTATTTACCCTCAGCCATGCTGCAATTCTATTAACTGATTCCTTCATGGAAATCTGCAGCAGCTCCGCTGTCTTAGCTGTGCTAATGGCTGTTGTGTCATCAGCAAAAAGTAAAACTGTTTCATTAGTCGGGTTTACCGTTAGTTCATTTATTCTATAGCAAAAATTATTTAGACAATTTGGTAAATCATTAATAAATATCAAGAATAATATAGGACCGAGAACTGATCCTTGCGGAACACCTATTTCAATACGCTTTTTTTCTGAAGAAGAATCATTTAGTTGGACATACTGATAACGATTACTTAAAAAACTTCTTAAAAAATTTAATGATTTACCCCTCAAACCATACACCTCACACTTCTTAAGTAGAAGTTCATGATCCACAGTGTCGAAAGCTTTCATCAGATCTAAAAATATAGCACCTATTTTGAAACCTTTATCTAATACATCATTAATAATAGTTGTCAAATAAATCATCGCCTGTTCCGTTGTCCTTTTTCTACGGAACCCAAATTGTGTCTCTACCAGTAACTTATGATCCTCCAAAAAACTCATCATTCTAATACTAAAACACTTCTCTAAAACACGGGAAATAATGGGTAAAACAGATATCGGTCCATAGTTTCCTGAGTCATTTTGAATACCACAATATCTAGCTATTGAAGAGTGAACTCCTATAATCGGATTACTTTTTCAAGTTAAAAGGATTAAATTTGATATTGTTTTGGACTTTGCCATTGCGTAATTTGATGCAAGTGTAGACTTCTACGTGCGGATTATAGCATTCATTATGGCTGTCACTCAAGCAAAATTTGATGAAGGAATGAAACGGATTCAGGCGTTGCTGGATAAAATATTAGCAGAGCAGAAAAGTTTTTCTGTCTTAATAATTTCCCTTCAAGATGAAGTTAGGCAAATATCAGCTGAAAATGCGAATCTACGAGAGGAATCTAAAAAGCTTCGAAATGATCTAGAGCAAGAAAAATTGCGGAATAACGATTTGGAGAGTAAGCTTCTGGACATTGAAGTGAGAGAAAGAAAGTTGAATTTGATTGTTCATGGTCTGCCTACTGAAAAGCATAATCAATCAGTGACTAGCAACGTAAAGTCTCTTCTTTCTGACAAATTGCAAGTTACCGAGGACATTTCTCTTACCAAGTGTTATCGCCTTGCGAGAAATAGCAGTTCAAACATCACTAGTAGGAAAACTAGTGTTCGACCGGCCCCTGTGTTTATATCGCTAGACACAGATCATAGCATTCAGGCGATTCTCAGTGAGGTGAATAAGTTGAAGGGTAGTGGAATTCGCATTTGCACTGATCTCCCACCAAAGCTAAATTTCCTACGGAATGATCTATTATCCAAGGGAAAGGACATGCGTGATTCGGGTTCGGTTCATCTTACGCGTATTAAACAAAAAGGGAGTAAATTATGGCTCGAGTGTAAAAAGTCTCCGTCTTCACAGTGGGCTAAGATTGACTAGTTACGGTGATTAATAATGACATTCGTTTGGTGAGATTATTTTTATTACTTTATGTAATGTTTCTCTGTTCATAGGATCTATTATTTTTATTTCTTGTGAGGTTTTTTGCCCCTCTGTAGACTTATTATAAGTTTATTTTCTGTCTTTTTTGTGTGTTTCTATTATTTTTATTTCATGTGAGGTTTTTTGTCCCTCTGTAGCTTATTATAAGTTTATTTTCTGTCTTTTTTGTGTGTTTCTATTTATATGAAGTAATTGAGTACAATAATTTTTTCTGTATCCGCATTTCATGTTACAATGAATAAGTTCAGTTTCTTTCTCTTGTTTCTATTTATTTTCAAGCAGTTTCTTTTTCTTTCATCATTATTTTCGAGTTCTCGCTGGTTCAGTTGTTTTAGCTACGTTAAGACTCAGACGGTGTGCATTTTGCGTAAGTTTCTGCTAGTCCTGATCATAATTCTGATTATTTACATTGGATGATAATTGCATTTGGGATAGACTGAGAGACCTAGAGTCTAACCCTTTTGACTTTTCCATTTTCCAGAGCCATGATAAATTTTTTGGAAATGAGATAAATGATGGTGGGCTAATTAATTTTCCAAAATGTAGATATAAATTACCTTCCGAGGTTTCTGATCTTCCCAGTACCGGGGTTGTGAGAACAGGATTTTTAAATTGTAGAGGTTTTTTTAGTTCACAGGATGATCTTGTCGATGTAATTCATAAGCTATCTTGTCATGTCGTTGGATTCTGTGAGACTTTTCTCATAGACAAGGCTCCTCATATTGCTTTTCCTGGATATCAATTTACTTTCAAAAACCGACTGACAAGGCGCCAAGGTGGTTTGGCAGTATTAGTTAAAGATGGTATCTCTTTTCGACGCCTTGTAAATCTAGAAGGTTCTCACGAGGAAATGCTTTTTGAAGTAATGGTAACTGAAATTAGTCTTGGAAAAAAAAGATATAGTTTTTTGCGTAGTATACCGACCTCCTTCTTCTCCAGTCAAGTCTTTCCTCTCTAAACTCCATGATTTTTTGCATCAACCTCATTTTCAAAATAAAGATGTTATCCTCTCCGGAGATTTCAACATTGACCTTCTAGAAGCTTCAAATGAAGCTTCTGTTGATTTATTGTCTTCTTGCTTTTCTGCATATCTGCTTCCTACTTGCCTGATACCTACAAGAATTTCACCTAGTTCTGCTTCTCTCATTGATAATATTTTTACATCTTTACCAATTACAGCAAATTTTGCTGTTTTAACTGATATATCGGATCATTTCCTGCTGGTTTCAGATTTAGCTTTTACTTATAAAATACCGCAGATAAGTAGGGAACGTCAAGTACGGTTAATAAATAAAATAACATTAAAGCACCTGAATGAAAGCCTTGGTCTATTGGATTGGCAGGATGTAATATCCACGGAGGATACAGATGTGGCAACTGATACTTTCCTAAGAAATTTCAATTGCTGCCTTGATTCTAGTTGCCCATTTGTTACGAAGAAAATGTGCAGAGAAAAATTTCCTATAAGGCCGTGGATAACGTCTGGAATTTTGATATCAGTTGACAAAAAAAACCAGTTATTTAAAAAGCAGTTAAAGAATCCAACTGATTATAATATTAAAAATTTTAAAATCTTCAAAAATAAATTAACCGCACTGATACGATTGTCGAAACATAGGTATTATAAAGAGTCTTTCGAAGAAGCTCAAAATTCTCCTCGCAAAACGTGGTCTTTAATTAATTCTATTATTAAAAAACAAAGGAATTCTAAGTTGCCTGAAGTTATTAGTTTAGAAGATGGATCGACGACTAACAAATTGGAGAAAGTGGCTGATGTTTTGAATTCTTATTTCGCTAGTATAGGAGAGAAAATTGTTTCATCAGTAATGAACCAGTTTGATTCACGCAGTAATAAACATTTTTCTTCATACCTTCAATCTCCTCAAAGTAATTCAATTTTTCTTACGCCTATTTCTCGGTCTGAAATAACAAAACTAGTGTGTGATCTAAATCCAGGTAATTCAGCGGGAATTGACGGGTCTAGTTCTATAATTGTTAATGAAATATTGTCTGCAGTAATTTTGCCATTACAGCATATAATTAATCTTTCATTTAAATATGGAGTTTTCCCGTCTGCTTTTAAAGAAGCGAGAATAATTCCGCTTCACAAAGGTGACTCTCCTGAAAACCCATCAAATTACCGCCCTATTTCTATTTTGTCAGCATTTTCTAAAATATTTGAGAAGGCAATTTATAAGAGGATCTATGATTTTCTTAAATCGTTTAATTTTTTCACAAATTCCCAGTTTGGTTTTAGGTCTGGACACAATACTGAGCACGCTATCATTGCTCTCATCCAATATATTCATGAATGCTTAGATAGAGGTGAAATTCCAGCAACAATATACTTGGATTTTAAAAAAGCATTCGATGCAATATCCCATTGTATTCTTTTTCGTAAATTGGATAATTGTGGTGTACGCGGACCGGCGTTGGATCTAGTTAAATCTTATCTTGATAAGAGAAAGCAACGAATAGATGGAGGTAATTTTCTCTCTTCGCCTGTTCCTCAGTCCTCCATGGTTGGGGTGCCTCAGGGCTCTGTCCTAGGTCCTCTGCTTTTTCTAGTTTATATAAATGATTTTCACCGCGCTTTGGCAATCCCATGTCTCAGCACACATTTTGCGGATGATACGGCAGTTTCAATTTCTGAGAGGAATGACGAGGAGTTGGAGGCAAAACTTGATACTGCATTTTCTAATGTTCTTGAATGGTGTTCCGCAAATTTTATTGCTTTGAATTTATCAAAAACTAATTTCATAATTTACGGCAGGAAGTCAAATATATGCCCTCGTATTACCCGAGTTACTTCTTCAAAGTATCTATTATCAATATCTCGGGCGAATGTGATAAAGTACCTTGGACTTATGATTGATGAAAGATTATCTTTTAAAACACACATTCAAAATATACGCTTAAAGATTTCAAGGTATGTTGGTTTAATGCGGAGGTTGAAGCATTATTTGCCCTACTCTGCTTTACGAAGCATTTATTTTGCTCTGATTCAGTCTAATATTAATTATTGTTCTCTAGTATATTTATCTACATTTAAAAGCCATATTAAACCAATACAGATTTTACAAAATAAAGCAGTAAGAATCCTCAAACTTTTTATTTCATCGCCTATTTCACTTCCAAATAAGTCTTCTACAGCATCTTTATATACTTATTTAGATATACTTCCAGTTTCTCAACAATTTACTTTTGGAGCAATTATTTTCAAATTTAATTATGACATTAAGAAATTACCGCCATATTACCTCAATCAAAGTTTGTTCTCCTGATCACAAGATTTACATCGTTATAACACGTGACAAAAAAAGAGTATCTACATTGACAAGTATAATACTGAGAGGTCTAAATTCGCCCCGTTTGTGTCAATAGCCCGGTGCTGGGATGCTCACAAGGATTTTATTGATATATTTTCTTCTATCCATTTAATAAAAAGGAATCTTAAATTTCATTTAGTTCAGGATTATTTTTAATTAAGTGTCTTTTTAATATGATTAAGTTATTTGTTTGGATTTTTGTTCTATGTGAATGTGGGCCTCTCGGCTATCTTTTAGTATGAATTTATATTTAATAATATTGATCTCTCTTTTTTTTATATATATTTATATTTATATTTGGATCCTGGGCTAGCTGCTACTTTCATATTATTTTTTATTATTGTATCTTTGCCGTCGTAATTATCTTTGTATTGTAGCGTAAAATTTTTTATTGTATCTTTGTCTAGGCCTAGTTTTTCGAGCTTGTCTCCCCATGGGCCTATGTCAATTATATACATGTATATGTTAATAATAAAATGATTGAACTTGAACTTGAAATGATTGAACCCTTATGAATTGGGGTTATACGGGCAATTTTAAAACAGTCTGGGAATTTTCCTTGACGAAAACACTCATTAATTAACCCACATAAAACTTCAGCTATAACAGGAAAGATACATTTAAGTGTTTTTAGAGTAATATGGTCGCTACCAGATGAATTACTACGAAACCCATAAATAATTTTTTTAATTTCATCAACTGTTAGAAGTCTAAGGTGAAGAGACACATCAATGGGGTCCCCCAATAAGGACTCGGACGTTGGATCACCACTATCAGGTACAACTGACATAGCTAAATTCAGACCAATATTCGAAAAATAACTCAGAAATTCATTGCATATGTCCTTTTCAGAATTCAAAGTCTTTCCCATTACACTAACTAATTCATCAGGTACACTATTTATTTTTAATCCAATCACTTCTTTTATTAGTCCCCAGGTTTTCTTAGGGCATCCTTCGACCTCCTTAAACTTTTTCTCAAAATATTTCTTTTTTTCATTTCTTAAAATTGTATTCAACCTATTTCGATAAATCTTATATAATTGCTTATTTTCTTGTGTCGGGTTAATTATTTGAGCTCTAAACATTTTATCTCTTACATTTATTTGCTTCAAAATCACAGGACTAATCCAAGGTTTTTTACTTGAGTGCTTTCTATTAAACGGTTTCAATATGACTACTTGACTTATCAAACTCTGCAACTTTTCATAAAATAAAACAAACTTTGAATTAGCGTCTTGAACATCACCTAGAACATCGTACCAATCCACCTTTTCTATATCATTTTTAAGTTTTACCATCGCACTTTTACTGATCACTGGAATCCTTGATTTTTTGCCTTTAACCACCTTCATGACAGTTCTAAGGCTAGCTGAAACTCCAAAGTGATCAGATAGATTATTGATAAGGACCCTGGGAAGACTCAAGGGTACATTAGAAAGGATGTTATCCAGAAGCTTAGCTGATGTTCCCGTAATTCTTGTAGGGATATTTATACAAGGATGAAACCCATTAGATAAACTAATATTAATAAATTCAGTACTAGCTGATGACTGGTCTATAAGGTCAATATTAAAGTCCCCCATAATAAAATATGGCATAGAGTTAATTGGAAGTTTCATTAATTGTTCTTCAAATAGG
>JAQQPU010024217.1:0-12795 GCA_029168905.1 Artemia sp. Kazakhstan ARC1039
GGGTTGGGGTAGAGCAATCGGGGCCCTTTGGGTTGGGGTAGAGCAATCGGGGCCCTTTGGGTTGGGGTAGAGGACCTCACAACACTGTTCAATTGAAACTTGTGTATTATAACGACCACACTCAAAACCTCCTCCAAAATCTCTTCAAAAATCATATTTTATAATGTCTCTAATTGTTTCGCCGAAATAATTCCATAAAATAGCTAAAACGGTTTCGCCAAAATTACCCCCCAAACGGAATTTCAGCATGTTCCTTTTGTTTGGCATCTCTGCGCTAATGCATTTCAAATTATTTGGAAACCTTTTCGCGCGCTAAGATCAAAACATCTGCCTCGGAAACGATTCTCTTGTTAGAACTCCAAATTAATTCCCCTTTCGTGAATCAATTCTCTATAGAACAAATTAATTCCCCTTTCGTGTCAATCAATCAATCATGACATCATGTGTGATCTAACTGTTTCTCGGTGACAATTCTTTTTGGAAATGCAAGGACATTAATTAACTTGACGTCATCTGTCAGACATTAATTAACTGTTTCCGGGAACTCATAACATTTGGCTTGGAAACAACAATAACAAATACTGTTTCCCGGAAACTCGTAACATCTGGCTTGAACAACAACAAGAAGGAAGTGAGAAAGTTTCTGTTTTTCCATTCTCACTGACAAAATCCATAAAAACATCAAATAATCAACACACATAACCATCCATGAAAACAGACATAAATGTGACAAAGTTCCTTTTTTTTCATTCTCACTGACAAAGTCCATAAAACCATCCATAAATGTGAGAAAATTCCTGTTTTTCAAATTCTCACTGACAAAAACCATAAACCACGTGGTTCTATGCCCATATATGGACTCCCGTCCGGACCTCCTGAGGCATCTCTACTCTTTTATTCAATTTACATATAATAATTACAGATATAGATATTCTACTGGGACTGGCTGTCCCAAGTAGACAACAAGTCTCAGAAACTACAATAATATATAATAAGATACAGACACTTACAATGATTCGACACGATTCCAAGGTATTTCTACAAACAACGGACCAGAGGTCAGTCCGGCATAAAGTTAGTATCCGTCTCCCCCTTCCGATAAAATGTATCTTTTATACATTTTTATCAACCACACCTTCCTTTAACCAACCCACGTAATAGCTAGGAAGTGGTAATTTCTCAATTTTCCGTTAAACAGGAACTTGGCAGGATATGTTCCTTATCTTAATAAAAAGTGGTATTTCTAAACTTCGTATTTACGTCTTATATATTTTTACTAAATTAGTAATTAACTAAAATAGAAAGCTTTACCACACAAGCTAGAAAACTTTATTTTCTCTCTCCTGTAAGATTATGAAAAATGTAAGAAACGCCATCTAGCCCCATGTTCAATAAGTCCATTGCAAGTATTATTTTTATTGACGTTCAGTAGGTAATTACCATTTCTGAGTTATGTTCATTAGTGCTTATTGAAACTTATTAAATCAATTATTTGCTTATTGTGTGTCAGAACTCAATAAGCTATATTTCGTTCTTCCAAATAGAAAAATCTTGGTTTATTTAGTTATCAGAATACGTTAAAAGTCTTCCTACTAGAACCTGTTTTAAAAGGTGCTATGTAGTTGCACTTTAACTTAAATGCTTTTAAGTTAATAACTTTGTTAATAAATTTAATAACTATGGTACAATTAGAACGCCTTTGTCGCATAGATTTTACCATTTCTTCCAATTTTGAAATTATTCGCATAAAATTAATTTTTCTGTCCAAACGGCATTCAATATAGCATAACAGATATGATTATGCAATAATTAATTTCAATTAATTAAAACAAACAACAACATTTTCACATGCTGATCAATTGTCTGAGCAGTGCAGGTACCGATCTACTGATTCTCTGCTTTTGGCCAGGAGTGCAGTGCGCGGTAGGGTGCAAATCATCCGAAGCTTTCCCCGTTTTCGCCTAAATTTCTTCAGGCACCCATTTGGAGCTGGGTCGACTCTGGCTAAAGTTTCAGAGTCACACCGACAACCCCATTCTAACTCAAATAATCAGCAACACAAGGACTTGAACTCCTGCCCTTACGGACACAGAATTTCAGGTCTATTGTGCCAACGACTCGGCTAGTTGTCAAGTAATTACAATAAGCCATAATGAACACAGAGTCCGATTTTTCATGAACACCAAATACTAAGCGTCTCTCATATCTTTCTAGGTATTGAACTCTCCAGATGTCGTGTATCCCGTTCAGCATCTGCCAGCATCACCTTCTGACCATCACACCGATACATCTAGAATGTTCTACTCTTCAAGTGGGCAAAACAGCTTTGATCCCTATTACAGACGTCCATTATGGGACGTGCATGACTATCGCCACGGGATATGTTTTAAATACACCCCACATAGTCGTTCCACACCCGCTCAACACACGCACTACGCATTGAACCAGTTTCCCAGCCAACAAAGCTGGAATGGCCAGAATTGGGAATTTAATCCGTTTCGTTCCGAAAACTTTTATTCACCGACTGAAATGCTTAGCCATTCGACCCCCAATTTCAATATAAGTTCTTACGAACGACATCCCACTTACTCAAATTTCAACTTTACCCCTAGACTCACGTTTCAGAATCAAAGTACCTTTGTGACTGAGTTCAATTGTCAAGAAAAGCAAAATGTTTATCAGGCCGATAACTTTCATTCGCCAAATAATATTTTTACGACGTCCGGCCCTCATTTAAATCAATATTTTTATGAGCGAGTACCTACCTACAACTTTGACTCAGGACCTAGATCCATGTTTTACAGTCAAAATTCGTTTGTAAAGGAGAATAATCATCAAGAAACGAAAATTTTCAATTCATTTTATGATCAAGTTTATTATTTATCCTCGACAAACAACTTCGACGAAGAGGTCAGAAATCAAGATTTTCGGTTCCACCCGAATTTTAGAGAACAAACCATTGATCAAAGACAGTCTGATGCTATCAGTCATCCTGAAATTCGATATGGGAGCTATCAGTTTGATGAAATAACACATTCTCCTTCTTTTACCTCAAAATCATCCCCGCCAAGTTACGAAAGCTGTGAACGTAGAGTGTTTTTAAATGATTCTCCTTACATCCCCATCAGTGAAAATATTAGGTCAAAGAGACGGAGTTTAAAGCGCAGCATATTAGGAGGTGTTTCAAAACGGGTGAAGAAACTGCAAACGACTTCTAAGGGTGAGTTACCATTCTGCTGTCTATTTCTTATTTTGTCTCTTTTTTAACTATAGTTCTTAAAAAGCTGCATGCAAAGCAGGGATTCAGTACACGGCCGTATCTAGGGGAGGAGGGCTACCTGGTTTGACCCCCTCCTCCTGAAATTTTATATTGTGTTATGTTCGTGGATTTTTTTAGCCCTCCTCTCCTTGATTTTCGAAAAGATATTTTTTGGCATCTTCATTGAGACAAAAGTTGAAAAAAATCTTTATCATTCCAACATTTTCGTGAATTAACATCCTTGTTTATATGGCGTTATGCTGTAATTATTGTTTTTAAACTAATCTAAATATGTCTTTGGCTGTTTTCTAAATGTGTTATATGATAAACTATAGTTGTTGTTTTTCAAACGAAATCCAAATTTAGGACAACCCATATGGCGTCATTAGTCGATACAACCCTTTTTTCAAAAGGTTTGGTCTTCTTACGTCCTTTTGCACTTCCTGACTGAAGGGTGAAGAAACAGTGACCAGCAGCACCATTAGGAACTGTGAAACACAGTGCCACATTCTTTACCATTTTTTCCTTTTACTATGTCTGTTCTGTATTGCCCACCCTTGAAGCCAAGCAAGTTGCAAGGCTATTAGACAAAAATTGGAGCTATTTCATCTGTCATTAATTGATTTCTTTTTTAAAATTTTTGTCGTCGTTGATATTTTCTTGTCCCTCTCTACATGCCTTATAATTCTTCACAATTCTTCATTTGTGTCAGAAGAAAGATCACGGATGCGTTTTTTTTTCAGGGGTGATTGTATCGACCCAGTGGTCCTAGAATATCGCGAGAGGGCTAATTCAAACGGAAATTAAAAGTTCTAGCACGCTTTTTAAGTGACAAAAAGCCGGAGGGCAACTAGGGCCCCTCCCACGCTCATTTTTTCCTCAAAGTCACCCGATCTAAATCTTGAGATAGTCATTTTGTTTAACATAGTCGAAATATCTAATAACTATGTCTTTGAGGATGACTTAATTCCCCACAATCCCCGAGGGAAGGGCTGCAAGTTGTGAACCTTTGCCCATTGTTTACATATAGGCCTAGTATTGGTTATTGGGAAGTATACAGATGTTTTCAGGGGGATTTTTTTCTGGTGGGAGGGGGTCGAGGGGGGGAGGTTACGTGGGAGCACCTTTCCATGGACGAATTTTTCATGGGGGAAGAAAATTTTCCATAAAGAATATCCGGCCTTATTTAAAAAACGATCAAAAATTAAATTAGAAAAAACAAGTTTTTTCAATTGAAAGTAAGGAGCAACATTAAAAATTAAAACGAACAAAAGTTATTAGTATATGAGAGGGTTCGCCCCCTCGTCAATACCTCGCTCTTTACGTCAAAGCTTTTTTTTGTTTTTTATAAGAGCTGTTTATCCTAATTAAACGGCCTTTGTAATTCAGGGATCATTCTTAAAGAATTGGAACAAAATTGAACTTCAGCGTAAAGAGCGAGGTGTTGACGAGGGAGTGAACCCACTCATATACGTAATAATTTCTGTTCGTTTTAAGTTTTAATGTTGCTTCTTATTTTCAGTTGAAAAATCTTGTTTTTTTATTCAATATAAAATGAAGCGGCTCGAAAAAAGTACAGTTTGGCCTTTTTTCTGGGCTCAATACTGGGTAATTCACGGCCATATATAGTTTTTCTTTACATTAAGGTCTGCAGGATCCAGGAACTTACGAGTGTAAGTTTCAAACTGATTAGAGTTAGAAGGGGTTTGGCCTAGTTTTGGGCCCTCTTATGCTCCGCTTCCCAGCAAGAACTTGAGCTTCCGTTGGCAAAAGAACGATCTCTGAAAGTTTTACGCCAATTAGAGAGAGAATGTCAGACGTGCATGTCTTGTCGACTGCAAAAGCTATTTGTGAAAAATGGGCAATTTGGAGAATCTATGGCTTGGACTTACATGAGTGAAAACCAGCCACGGAGGCATACTTGTTGGACGTCTAAACTATTCGGAAAAATGACTATTTTGAAATTGTGACCCTATGCCATTGGGGTTACGGAGACACCCGGGGAGGGGCAAAAGAAAACAAGAAGGGGAGATGGCTGTCTCTCGTTCACTTTCAGTCCTTGAAAATGTTACTAGAACTTTCAATTTCCAATGAAATAAGCCCCTCCCAAGTTCCTACGACAAACCTCTCCTAATGGACACATAGGCTACAGCCCTCTTAGAGTGACTGAAAAGCATATAATGGTTGAGAGACACTTCACTCTTTACTCAGTCAACTGCATATGTGTCGACTCTGATATAAGAACTAAAGAAGGAAAAACAGACTTTAAATTTCAATACCGTTCTTCTTTAATAGTGTTTCGTTTTATTGTTTTTAGCTTTTGTTCAGAAAAAGCGAAAAGTAATTTTTTTGTTTTATAGGAAAAAATTTTTTTTTTACAAAATTTTGTCTTTAAAAATGGGTGTAAAATAGCCATAAAGACTAATAAATTAGCTACGCATAGTGTCTTTTGATTTAACTCTGATTTAGCTCTATCCTTTTCCTCAAGTCATAATTCTCAACATCCAATTGCCCACCCTCCCCGTCAATATTCCTTGAAAGTTTCAACTTAATACCCCAAACTGTTCTCAAGATATTGATAACAGTTGACAAAAAATTTTTCATTCATTAACACGTTTTTCACTTATTAAAAACAATTTTTCATTTATTTAAATCTGACTTTTCTTACTTTCTTGAAAATTATTAATTATCTCGTCCCAATTGAGTGCTTCTAAATCTTCGTATTCTATGCTCATTAATACTAAATCATTTAGTCACTCCTGGCCCATAGTCAATCCGAAATACGTTAATAATAAACTTCGAATATAATACGTTATATTCGAAGTACGTAATATATTCGTTATATTACGTTATATAACGTAACGAAGTACGTTAACTTCGTTCGTTAATAAACTTCGAAGTACGAAGTTTAAGTTTAATAACGACCGTTCGTTACTGGCCACCCACATTGCGATCGCTAATAATATTTAATAGGCAACTCTTGCATTTTCGAAGACCCCTTCCTCTTCGTGTTGCACAGTTATTAACTAAAATTAACTAAAACTAACACTAAAATTAACTAAAGTTGTCTACATACTTCTATTTTTAAGGAACGTTGTTGGAGATATGGGAAAAAGAAAATTTTCAGATTAAATTTGCTTATACTTGCCACCAACTGTCCCCTCTTTTATTTTAATAAAAATAAAATTTCTGTGCATCCCATCCACCAGGATACAATTTGACTTTTTTCCATCATAGGCAGCTTTTGGTGACTAAGTAATAAAGAGTGATATGTCATTCATGTTGTTGCTTGAATATATAACTAACCGTTTTCACTAGGCCACTTCGTATGGAAGGAGTTCCTGTAGAAACTATGGAAGGGGTTCATCCAATTGGAAAAGTTTTGTTAATAGAAAAAAATCATTTTTTTTTTCACAGGACAATGGGTATTAAGGTGAAACTTTCAAGATATGTTGAAGATAATGTTGAACTACATTATTGCAATGCATTAATTATTATTATCAATGAATTGTCTATTGATTTTTTTTTCATCAGGCCACTTGATATGGAAGGAGTTCTAAAGGAGCCCGATAAGTTAGAGATTGACACATTTACTGCCCTATTGAAAAGTCAAAATTAATGGGAGGGCAGCAAGCCCCCCCCCACGCCGTTTAGATGCCATCCCTCCAAAAACCTCAGAACAAAATTTCTTAGAACTCTTTTTTTCAAAATCGTTGAAAGGTCCAATAACTACGCCTCTTAGGATAACATTTCCCCCTGGAGCCCTTGGGGTAAGGTCTGTAAGTTTCGCAAGCTGTCCGCTGTTTTTATATAAGTTTTGTTGTTGGTAAGGTGTTGGTGGGGGGGGGGGGCACGTTTGATTCTGATTGTTGTTTGAAATGGTTATTGATCCTGAGTCTCCAAAAAGGATAAGGGTTCTAATTTGGTTGGTTTTTGACTGTTTTCCCTTGATACTCCACAATCGAGTAAGGATATGCCCTTATGTTTGTTGCAGTATCACTAAAGAAAGCAGTTGCTTTTCTTTTCTTGTTTGTTTTCCTTTTTTAATATTGAAATTTTATAACCTTTTTTGTCAAATCCTGATTCTCAATCTTATTATATAGAAAATAATGGTATTTGGGGCCTGACCCCATTCCAGACATATTGCGGCTACTTCATGCAGTGAGTAAACTTGGTTTTACAGTGGCATTGGTAAATGACGGGGCATGTTAGATGGCGCGAGCAGACACGCGTTGAAGTCGATCAGTCGATCAGTTGCCTTTTCTCTGTAGCTCTCAATAAATGAGCAGTATTGTCTTTTTATCAAGCGCCCATTTTTCCCAATGAATGTATAGAAAAATGCCAAAAAGCGACAATCAGGAGGGTGCCAAAACTTTAGGACTACTCAGGATTGATATTTGATGTTCAGAGTTCTTTTATTGAACAATAAATGATCAAAAGAAGCACATACACCCTCCCCACACCTCCCCCCTCCGAAAGGCACCATGGTCAAGAAAACAGGGAAGAAGGAGAACCAAAAATTCATATGAATCGTAAAATAATCCGTAGCTTATATTTCACTAATAACTTTAGGACGATTCAAGAAACCAAACCGCAACACTCGCATCTTTAAAATAATATGAATCTGACCATCATAGGCTAACCCTCAGCCAACATTCCCGTCCAAAACATAATTTTAATAATTAAAATACACCACAAATATATCAACAATAATAATAATAAATAAAAAGTCTACAATTCACTATTAAACTTAATTTTTAAAGTCCCAAACGAATGACTACCTCGTGCCGCTGCTGGTAGCAAATACCGGACTTAACTCGGAACGAACGCATCGCGTAGAGGTAATTCTTACATCAGTAGCATTTCGAACGGCAATTGACGAAAACTTAGAAACAAACAGTGGACTCTTGAAAACAACTAGCAGTTGCCCGTGGACTAAAAAAAAGCAAAATATGCACAAGATACGAAATAAACAGACCAAGGATTTAGAAGAAGCTTGACTAAAGAAACATTCGTCTCTTCAATAATTTTTCTGACCCTCCCGCGGACAGAAGAAAGCGAACGTGTAGAAAACGGAAAGGTAGACATCCATATTAGCGGACATCAAGAAACACACATTTGAAAATGATTTGCTGCTGCTTTAATTCTTAATTTACTGTTTCAGGCTCTGTTTCCGATACGATATTGAAATACTTAAAAAAAGCTGATAAAGTCGTGCTGGGGATAGTCAAAGGGAAACAGAAGTGCACAGACGTCCTCAAGAAAGTGCATCGCACGCTCAAATTCAAGTCCAAGACGAAGAGCTCCAGGGAGGTCTGGTTAAGCTACGTCAAAAACAAACCAACGATATCGGTAAGTACTACTACTACTACTACTAACAACTCACCGCAGCACCAAGCCGCCTGAGGCCAACACAGCTACGCATGCTCCTCGCTCTCTGGTCAGGAGCCAAGCTTTTTCTTCTTACGTACCTATACTAATTATGTTGTACAACAAGCTGAGGTCAGGGTTTCAATCCTTTCCTCTGCATTGTCCCTTATTGGTGCACATGGAGGTATGGCTTGCAGCGCATTCACATTACATTCGATTGTTGCAGCACAACGAGTTCAATGGAGGATTAGGTTTAAGTCTGGAAGATCTTTTTAAATGTAAAACGGATAGCTGACACTCTTCAATCATGGATAAATATACAGCCTACTATATTTATATATATATGTCATAACATATAATGACAGTGTAATAAAGTGGGTTGTATATTTCTCCAATAGGGGTTGGAGGTAAAGTGAAACAATGCGCCTTAAAAAATGAGACAAGCAAGTATTTGTGGTGGTTGTTTTAAAGTAGTTCTTGAAATTCTAGGGTTCCCTTTAAATGGTCCTCTGGTCTTGAGTATTACCGATTTATTTCTTCTTTTTCTTTACATTAGCTATTTCTCCACTATTTTATGTTAATGGATTATATAATGTCCATAGTAATTTATGAAAGTCTCCTATATGAGAGTAGAACAAGGGCGTATCCAGGATTTTTGTTCCGGGTGTCGGGAAAAACTTTCTAAAACGCATCAAAAATCTGTTTATATGCATTTATGTTACTTTTCTACGATTCGAACAAAACTTTTTTTTTAGGGGAGGGGGGTAAACTCGGATCCCCCCCCCCCCTCCTGCATACGGCCTAGGCAGAGTTCCAAACTTTTCTTGTAAGTCTACCCTGTTTTGTCTCACGGCTCGTGGATCGAGTTGAAACTCATGGGATTTTTTTGGGGGGGGAGAGAGAGGCTAGTTAAAGGAGACTTTGAGTTTCTTATTGTTTATCTCTGCCTCATCGCTTACCAGCACATTATCTTTTTCTGCTTTTTTTAGTTGTAGTAGCTTCTCAAACGTAGAAGTGTATGGTCAGAGGCAGTGACATTAGTTTGCTCCACCTGAAGGGAAAGTCTAGGGAGACTTGTTATGTATCAGATAAAAACAATATTTACGTGCACTCAATATTATAAAGAAGACTCCTTAATGCACAGGGGTAAATGTTACTGGAAAAATAAATTCGAAAAAATAAATAAAAATGGCTTACTCTTGCGAGGAAGAATCTTTTTAAAGGTGTCCTTAGTGCTTCAACACTGGAAAATGACATAAATCATAAAAAATCGGCCTCAAATTCATCAGCTGTAGCTTATGCTTTGGTTTCTTTATTTATATTTTTTTTTAAGGAGACTTTTGTCAGGAAACAACGACCAAGCTTCCAGCTTCGCTCATTTCAAGCCCAGTTCAGCCCGTACTATTGACCTGAGAGTGACAGTTTCCAGACTATTTATTTTGTCTGTCTTCACATTTTTGACAATTTTAAAAACACGCTGGACCAAATCATTCGCAAAGGGCAAGATTAATAAGTAATGCGTAACACCTGAAACATGAGAAAAACAAAAAGCACCAGTAGTTGTTTTTATGTCGGCTGCTAGGAGCCAAAACTCAACCATCTTACTTTGTGGAAAGTCCCTTGCAAACACTGGTCTTCACTCATTCAACAACCTTCCTTGAGTCCTATTCTGGTAGTTGGTGCACTTTCAAGAACCTCAACAGTAAAGAAATAAATGAGGAAAAAAGGGAAAAATCGATACCAGTCTAGTTTATGTTCTTCGCTAAACTTAAGGCAAATATTTTGTGATTGGTCTTCTGAAGGAAACATGCTTAACACTCTTGTTTTTTCGGTTCTTCTTTCGTCAGAGTCGATTCAATTTACAGGTACACTCAAAACAAGAGAGACGCATTGGCAGAATGCAGGGGAAATATATAATTTGGGCTATATATTTGCACTTTAGCGGGGTTAGGGGTAAAGTATAGTGGAGATGCAGGCAAAATATGTTAGCTACAATTATTCTCCATATAATCAAGTAAGAATTTTTTTCTTAACCTGGTTTCTTCTCAGTAGCCCCTATTCTAGGTCCTTTACCGCAAGTTCCCTTTAGATGTGGTCAACCTCTACATTTTCATCATTGTCCCTCCCCCCAAAGAATAGAAATGTATTCCCCTTCCCTACATTTTCATGATATAGTCATTTTGTTCAACATAGTTCAAAGTTTAAATATCTTTGAACTTTATATATTTATATAAATATACGACCCTACATAGTCCCTGGAGATAGGGCTGCACACTGTATCGGTATCGGGCGTATTTATATCACGCGTATCGGTGTGAGTGTATTGTTATCGCATGTATCTAAACAGATTTTTAATAGCTCATATAAAATATACTGTTCATATCTACATGAGTGGCATACTTTCGTCAAAATCCTCAGGGGGGGGGGGGGGCAAAGCTGGATCCAATTTTCCCAAATCAAGTGAAAATGATAGTGAAAACGGAAAAATGAGCCATATATTACCATAGAGACAAACATATACTAAAGAAAACTGACCTGTTTCTCTGGAGGCTTGAATTATGAAGGCTTATCTTAGTTTTGACAAGATTTTTTTGCAGAAACTAAATTCCAGCTGGGGGGCAAAATGAGGTCTGAGGGGGGGTAAACCTGGGTCTGGAGGGGGCAGTTGCCTCCCCATGGCATCGTGCGTATTCCGCGCTGCATCACCGCAGCGGTGAAATCGCAGAATCTGTTCACATCAAAAAAATTAGAAAGGTAAAAAATTAAAATTTGAGAAATGCTGGCGATTCCATTCAACCATACACTCGGTATTCTTTTGATGTTATGAAGAAGAAGAAACAGAGTAAGCTAACAAAAAATTCAAATATTTGCTATTTAACTGATCTAAAAATATCTCAAGGTTAAAAGACAAACTAAAAAATAGACAATAAACAGTTTGTTTCCATTGAATCAGTTGTATTCGAGCTGTGAGTTTTTTTTGATATTATTATTCTTTTTTATTATTATTATTATTATTTTTTTTTATACCAAGATATGATCTATTTATGAAACAAACGAAGTATATTAGCTGGAAAAAAAGGAAAGAGCAGTCCAAAATTTGCCATGAAGTCAGTGAGGCACAGCCCGTAAATTTTTGAAGTGATTTTTAACAGGAAAAAATTTAAGAAATGAGACCCCGAATACGGTGTGAGCCGAAAACTAAACCAAAATTAGATTTTTTCAAGTTACAGAATCTGTAAATTCCAGAATTTTCAAAATTCACCTGGATCTTTGCAGTTGGTCACTTTCTGCATCTGAGTCACTAAATTCACTTTTTTGAATCAAGTTTGTCTGCATGATCCCTGACATAAGAGATTGCATCTTCCCCCTGACTGTGGCCCAGCTACAATTCATTGTCTATACCTACATAGCCTAGGCTATTAAAGCAAAATTATCAAATCAAGAGTTGTATTTGTCAAAGAAAGGGTCGAAACATAGAATGGTAAAACAGATATCTCCCCCATTCCTTTCGGCGGATTGTGAGCTTTGGTCAGACTTTGGTGAATAGCTTGCTGCTAAAACAGTCCAGTCCACTGTTCACCACATCCTTTCTTGGCAAATTCGTCTCTCTCGTCTTTTAAGCTCAGGATGATTTTGTCATATATTATTTGATTAAATTTAACAGCTATAATGATCCTTTCAATTGCTTCCATGTTCTTCTCTTCAGCAACCCGCAAGTGTTTTAACCGCACGCGTTGGATTTTTTCAACGAGCAAGTCTTGCAGAGAGCCGCAAGGATGAACAGCAAGACGCATACTTTCCTCCACATAACCCAATCCGCAGCGGTTTTCTGCATATTTGTGCTCTGTATGCACCAAGGTCGTATCCAGGAGGGGAGGAAGTTTGACCCCCCCCCCCCCCCGAAAGGTTTGTCCGACTCATAAAAACATAACACTAATAAATAAAAACAAATATTTTATGTGTTTTTTGATTTTTTTTGTACACAGTTTCCAGACTATTTATTTTGTCTGTCCTCACATTTTTTACAATTTTAAAAACACGCTGGGCCAAATCATTCGAAAAGGGCAAGATTAATAAGTAATGCGTAACACCTGAAACATGAGAAAAACAAAAAGCATCAGTAGTTGTTTTTATGTCGGCTGCTAGGAGCCAAAACTCAACCATCT
>JAQQPU010024218.1:0-12794 GCA_029168905.1 Artemia sp. Kazakhstan ARC1039
GGGGAGGGCTTTTGGGGGTCTGGTGGACCTTTGGGGACCGGGGAGGGCCTTTGGGGCTCGGGTATGGCCTTTTTAGGGTCTGGGGCCCTTTGGGTGCCTGGGGACCTTTGGGGACTGGGTGAGGGTCTTTGGGGGTCCGGGGGGGGTCCTTTGGAAGCCCAGAGAACCTTTGAGGACCGCTGGCTTCCTTCGGGGTTGTGGTAGGGGGATCGGAACCTTTGGGGTTGGGGTAGAGGACCTCACAACACTGTTCAATTGAAACTTGTGTATTATAACGACCACACTCAAATTCTCTTCCAAAATCTCTTCTAAAATCATATTTTATAATGTCTCTAGCTGTTTCGCCGAAATAATTCCATAAAATAGCTAAAACGGTTTCGCCAAAATTATCCCTAAACGGAATTTCAGCATGTTCCATTTGTTTGGCATCCCTGCGCTGGCTTATTTCAAATTATTTGGAAACCTTTTTGCGCGCTAAGATCAAAACGTCTGCTCGGAAACGATTCTCTTGTTAGAAACAACAAATTAATTTCCCTTTCGTGAATCAATTCTCTTTAGAACAACAAATTAATTCCCCTTTCGTGTCAATCAATCAATCATGACATCATGTGTGATCTAACTGTTTCTCCTAGACAATTCTCTTTGGAAATGCAAAGACATTAATTAACTTGACGTCATCTGTCAGACATTAATTAACTGTTTCCCGGGAACTCGTAACATTTGGCTTGGAAACAACAATAACAAATACTGTTTCCCGGAAACTCGTAACATCTGGCTTGAACAACAACAAGAAGGAAGTGTCAAAGTTCCTGTTTTTCCATTCTCACTGACAAAATCCATAAAACCATCAAATAATCAACACACATAACCATCCATGAAAACAGACATAAATGTGACAAACTTTCTGTTTTTTCATTCTCACTGACAAAGTCCATAAAACAGACAAAATTCCTGGTTTTTCAAGTGAGAAAATTCCTGTTTTTTCATTCTCACTGACAAAGTCCATAAACCACGTGGCTCTATGCCCATATATGGACTCCCGTCACGAGTTATTATGGCATCTCTACTAACTATGTCTTTTAGGATGACTTAATCCCTCGAAGCCCCCAGGAGGAGGGCTGAAAGTTATGAACTTTACCCAATGTTAACATACAGTATTGGTTATTGGGACCCGGCTCAATGGTAACCAAAACTCTAGAAAACGGTGTTTTGATACAAATAGATACATCAAAAGAATCGGATTTTAATGCTGATTTCAAATATATATATACCCATCAAAAGTTACGCGCCTAAGAAAATTTGGCTGATTTTCGAAAAAGGGGGAAAGACCCCCTAAAAATTATAGAACCTGAATGAAAATCACACCATCATATTCCGCGTATCAGAGAACCCTACTGTAGAGGTTTCAAGCTCCTATCTACAAAAATGTGGAATTTTGCATTTTTTGCCAGAAGAAAGATCACGGGTGCGTGTTATTTTGACTGTCCCCTCCTCAACGCCTCGCTCTTTACGTTAAAGTTTGACTTTCTCACAACTTTATTTTTTAAACAACAAAAAAATTTAGCGTAAAGAGCGAGGCGTTGAGGAGGGGACAGCCCCTTTCATATACCGAATAATTTCTGTATTGGTATTTCTGTATAGTATTGGTTTTGGTTTATTGGAAAGCCATTTAGCACAAGAAAAGTAAAATGAATATGCAAATTTTGTTTTACTTATTCAGTGACGGTAATTCAAAATAAAAGCTGCATTAACTAAAAAACGATCAGAAATTAAATAAAAAAAAACAAGTTTTTTTAACTGAAAGTAAGGAGCGACATTAAAACTTAAAACGAACAGAAATTATTCCGTATATGAAAGGGGCTATCCCCTCCTCAACGCCTCGCTCTTTACGCTAAAGTTTGACTCTGTCTCACAACTTTATTTTTTAAAACAATAAAAAACTTTAGCGTAAAGAGCGAGGCGTTGAGGAGGGGACAGCCCCTTTCATATACGGAATAATTTCTGTTCGTTTTAAGTTTTAATGCCGCTTCTTACTTTCAGTTAAAAAAACTTGTTTTTTTTTATTTAATCAGCATACAAGGGAGAGCATGCAAACTTCCGTATAATAACGGTCCAAAAGAAGACGAACTTCGAGTTCGGATGAAGATTCGTGAGAGGAGAGCACATTAAAGGGGACGCAATTTCCTCAAGAATTTGAAAAGATGTGAATGGAAGCGCCCACCAAAAGTGGGCCAGCCAGTTGTGTTCGAGCATGTGGTGATCCACCAAAGCCAACGACGCTTGCAAGAATAAGACTGAAATTTGGAAGAGGTTCTGATGTTTGATAGTCAAAAACGAATTTGACCGGTGTGACTTGCAACTGAAAAGAAGAAAACATGATATAGCTCCAAAGCTGTGGAGGAGTTATGAATATTATTGAACATGAACGGGATTTTGACTGAATTTATAAACGAATTTAGGGATTTCGACTACAATTTTCATATCGGTAATTAATGTAAAGACTTGCATAAAAACAACGCGCTCCTGAACTCGAACAGTAATGAAACAGTCACAACTGTTTAAACATTAAAAATAACTCGCTTCTGAACTCGAACAGCAATAAAAAAAGTCAAAACTCACGGACAAGCTAGACCAAAGGGTAGGTGATGACACGGTGAGACCACTGGAGGGTTTATCACGGCAAGGACGAGCCTGGTGGGGTGCGGGGTTCCGTCGTCCTCCAAAACCATAAATTTTCTGGAATTTCCGGGTACTTTTTATTAAAATTATCAAATAAAATTTATTTTGCCGGTCTGGCAATGCATATGGTATTATCATTTATGTGTAATCGGCGGAAACTATGGTTGATAACGTGTTCAGTATCATATTATTACAACAGCAAAACTTGTGTACAATTGGAATTCTATTTATAGAACTCAAAGGTGTTACTAGCTAATTTTTTCAGGGGGGGGGCAGAAGTGGATTTTTCAGACTAGTTGGTCATTTTTACTGATTGATTTTGGTGATATTACTTTTAAAATTACTTAATTTTTGTTTTGTTTTTAACGACTGAAACCGATATTCTTTCACTGAATGTTTACCGTGTATTTCTTTCGGGTGATTCAGCCTAAAAAAAAAAAAAAAAAAAAAAAAAAAAAAAAAAAAAAAAAAAAAAAATAAAATAGGGGGGCTTCGCGTCACTATTTTACTTACTCCATTTTCTTACCGAATGGATGAAAACATCGAGGGCGTCCTCCATCCCCCCATAAGTAACGCTTCTGGTAGAATTACCGTTGATATTCCAAAATAGACAATTCACTGGTGCACCACGCGTAGAACCACGGTTTACAAAAACATATTGCTGTTATGGACAATATTCTGTGCACATGGGATTTTGAAGTCCCCGAACACGTAATGGCAAAATATTCAAAGTTGAAAGAGCGTGGTTGAAATAGATCAGGATGATATTTTATTTCCAAGCTTTCAGGATCAGAAGAAATTTCTGTGTGTGTGTGTGTTTTTTTTTTCTTTTTTCGCAAATAATTTTTTCGGCCATACTGGACAGCCAAAATTCTCAGTCAATTAATCTTCAACACTAATTGCGCGTTCCATTACTGTTCCTGTTGTGTTTAAAAAAATTGCTGAAAATCTACTCAGTTGCCCTACAGAAGTTTAATTTTTACGTCTTGATAAATTGCTTGAAAGAGCAACTAAAATCGCCAAAATCGGCAATTAAATTGCTGCAATGACCAAATTTCGCTTTTGTGTGAGCCCAGGACTACGCTCACCACTAGAGGGACAATACAAGTTGTAACAGGTATGACCTAAAATGGAGAATCCGCAAGATAATCTAAGTTCAGTTACACTTTGATCTTTCTGATCTTAGATTGCCCTGTTGGTCCTCTGTTGGGAATCACCTTAGGAAACGGTTTTCGGCAAATATCTCAGAAGCATGAAAATGTCGGATACAACCTTTAGACATGACAGTGACGTTTTATGGCGGAGTATGAACCCTCTCTTTTAGTATATGTTATTTAGACAAAATTATTCAAATTTGAGGCTAAAAACAAATAAAACAACAATATATTATAGCAAGTATCGAAAATGGGCTGCGTTTATGCATTATTAATCCTAATTATCAAGAAATTTCTTATTAATCTATCAATTATAGCGTAGATTCTCATAATTTTGTTTTATCCTATCTCTTAAAGGAAAAATACTTCTACAGCAAATAATAATTGATCTGGGTTGCAGAATATCATAATTGTTACATTTACACTCATCACTCAAAATATGTGAATACTATAATTATCCATCATTAATATCTATCCCAAATGGGAGCAAAAGTGAAAGTTACACATACTAAGTTGAATTTTGAGAATCTAATTATTTTGGTAGTTTTACAAAAAAAGAGACAATTCAGGAACACCGTCGTGGTGGATCCAGGGGCCGAGGGGACTCCAAAGATTTTCTGGCGCCCTCATTTCTTTTTTTCTGTTTTTCACTCTTTTCCAAAATAAATTTGTCAATTTGGTCAATTATTGGTACCCTTTTTGCCCCTCCCCCAAGATTTTGCTTATTGGCACCCTTGTCACATTCGGCCCCCTCCAAAATTTTGCTCTAGATCCGTCCCTGGAACACCACAATCCGATTCTCTTAGTTTAGAACCTTCATTTCTTTGCCATTTTGAAGCGTCTTCCCTTTTTTTCATTTTTAACCAATTTTCAATTTTTTGGCTATATATGGCCACCCTATTTCTCTCCCTGTATGGCAAGTCTGCTGTGATGTAGCTAAAGATTGTGAAGATGTTTGTGGAGATTCACCGCTTCCAATTTTAAGTTTCGGCACCATAGTTGTTGAGACTTTCAGGAGTGAATATCGATATGTATATTAAATTGTCATCCAAACTCATTTTTATTTATCAGTAATATTGGTTATGATGGTGATTTTTTTTTCTTTTTCTTTTGATGTTATGAGAAATAAAAACACATAGCTCAAAATAAAGATTTTTACAGTGAAGTGCAAATTACGTTCTAGTCTTTAAAAGGCTATGGCGGCGTTAGCCCTACTCCTCTTTGAGTTAGTTTCGGCTCGTTTCGAGTTTGAGTCGGTTATGTTTTGTAATTTCTGTTCGTTCTGGGTTTTATTTATTTATTGATGGTTGTTTGTGGTAGTTTTACGCTTGGAAAGCTATTTGACTAAATTGTTGCTCATTTTTGGTTTAATTTGGCACTTTACTTTCCTATGAAAAACATTTTTTTTATAGAAAAAGTTTGTTAAAATGAATCTTAAAAACAGCCAATTCTAATAAACTTAGCGGCTCTTTCAATATACGCATATATTCAGGAGTTTGTATAACTGATAACTGATAACTGATAAGGGTTTTTATTTAAATCAAACAAATAAATAAATCAACTACCAGAAGCAAACTTGTTTAGGCTATACCCCTTCAAAAAAAACCCTGATATATACATCGCCATCAACAACGTAAAACAATAAATAAATAAAAAAGAAAAGAGAGAGTAAAAAAAAGCACGGCACAACCTCCTCCAACTTAGTTCAACTCCTAAAATAAAAAACTAAACCGTAACTAATTATCACCGTTCTCTCACTACCACCCTCACACACCCACAATAAAAAAGAACCAAAATACAACTGAGAGACCACTCAAGAGAAAATCGCTAAGAAATAATATACTCACCAAAACACAGAGATTTTAACCTACTCCTAAAACTAGCAATATTTTCATCAACTAATAATTCATTTGGTAAACTATTATAAAACCCTGGTCCCACATGACAGATAGAGAAGAATGATCTTCGAGTTGAAGCCTGAGGTCGTCTTATCTGGTATGCTATTCTGGTTGAGTATTCATGGACATTACGTCCAGCTACGAACATTTGACCGAAACATTGTGGCAGTAATCCAGGCTCATATTTAAACACAAACAAAGCTGAATAAAATTTAGAAACTCCGTGTAAAGCACAGTTTATATAATTATCCAGTATGATCTTTCCCTATCTCACCCATTATAAAAACCCGGACCAATGTGTGAGTGCTCCAGAGAACGTTTTTGCAGATAGAAACATAGGCGGCATCAGATCTTTTCACGGGTAGACAAGTCAGACTGTGATCTAATCGGAAACAAGTGGAAACCCGCTATTACGAATAATGCACTTTGTTGGAAACAATCGGAAACAGACTAACCCGCTAATGCAGAAAGAAGTGGGAGGAGCTTTTTGTTCGTTCAACATATCTCCTTCTCACTGATATCATCCTTTCTAATCAGCCCTACTCCTGAATTAAGTTTTATCCCTGATGTTTAAGGTGCTTTTAATTCCTAAAATCTATTAGTTCAAGATTAGATTCTCTTGTTTTAAAACTTTCAAAATTGGAAATGAATACACCCTCTAAACCTGCAAATAGGACAGAAATGGAATTGTTGAAGAATAAGAAGATAGATATACAATGAATATACGAGTAATTCCCTGAGTGAAAAAGAAATCAGGGAAAAAGAAAATAAGTCTTTGTGCTTTTTATAATGACATTCGCACTATCAAACAGTTCGTGGTAACGAACTGTAAATAAGGAGCGACCCGGCTCAATGGTAACCGAAACTCTAGAAAACGTGTTTTTGATACCAATAGATACATCAAAAGAATCAGATTTCAATGCTGAATTTAAATATACAACTTTCATCAAGTTTAATCCTACCCATCAAAAGTTACGCGCCTGAGACAATTTGGCTGATTTTCGAAACAGGGGGAAAGACCCTCTAAAGGCTATAGAACCTTAATGAAAATCAAACCATCAGATTCAGCGTATCAGAGAACCCTACTGTAGAGGTTTCAAGCTCCTATCTGCAAAAATGTGAAATTTTGTATTTTTTGCCAGAAGAAAGATCACGGATGTGTTTTTATTGTTTTTTTTTGCTGTTTTTTCCCAGGGGCGATCGTATCAACCCAGTGGTCCTAGAATATCGGAGGAGGGCTCGTTCGAACGGAAATTAAAAGTTCTAGTGCCCTTTTTAAATGACCAAAAAATTGGAGGGCAACTAGGCCCCCTCCCACGCTCATTTTCTCCCAAAGTCACCTGATCAAAATTTTGAGACAGCCATTTTGTTCAGCATGGTCGAAAATATAATAAATATGTCTTTTAGGATGACTTAATCCCCCAAAGTCCCCGGGGAGAGGGCTCAAAGTTATGAACTTTACCCAATGTTTACATATAGTATTGGTTATTAGGAAGTATACAGACGTTTTCAAAGGGGATTTTTTTCTGGTAGTGGGGGGGTTGGGGGTTATGTGGGAGGATCTTTCCATGGAGGAAGTTTTCATAGCGAAAGGGACATTGATATGACGGGGGCGCCAGATTTTCCAGCATTATGTAAAAAAACGATCAGAAATTAAATAAAAAAACAAACAAGTTTTTCAACTGTTTGAAAAAAAGGAGCAACATTAAAACTTAAAACGAACAGAAATTATTCCGTATATGAAAGGGGCTGTCCCCTCCTCAACGCCTCACTCTTTACGCTAAAGTTGGACTCTTTCTCACAACTGTATTTTTTAAAACAATAAAAAACTTTAGCGTAAAGAGCGAGACCTTGAGGAGAGGACAGCCCCTTTCATATACGGAATAATTTCTGTTCGTTTTAAGTTTTAGTGTTGCTCCTTACTTTCATATAGTTATATAATTATGAGAGGCAGTGTGGCCGAGTGGTCCAAGGCGCTTGTGTTAGCCACCAGTCTCTTCAGAGGCGTGGATTCAAATCTTACCGCTGGTATACGATTATGATTTATGTACAAAAATGAAATATCTTTGAAAAGACTGCAGCATGAAAAGACATCAAAAATGCAGTTTTTTGTGTAAAAATTTATTCTCTTTTAGAAATAATTTATTTTCGTTACAAAATATTTTTAACCCAATTAATTTCCTTTAAAATGAGCCATTGAACAATTCTCCACGATGTTCCAGTGCCAAGCTATCTGTGGAAAAGAAAGAAGAAAGAAAAAAAAATATGCCGTTTAGGCAGAATGTTGTAGTAGCCGCCACTTTTCTTGCTTTTCAAGCCAATATATTTCCCTTGCTGTTCAAGCCAAATGACAGAAAGTATTCTATACAGGGGTTTCGGACAAGGCAGTTTTAATGGTGTACTTTCTATTTCGATCTGACTTTTTTTTAGGAGTTATGGGTTTTTATATTTCTTAACATTGGAAGTGATCGTCTCTTACTAGGTTGCTAGCTACCGCTGCAACCCAGACTACTCAGTGATAAGTCTTCTGACAGAACTTCAATTCAACTGACTTATCAAGGCCTTGTTGATCTAACCTCCGAAGTTAAAAATGATGAATTGGCTGTTTTGTTCAGAAATAATCTCTTCAGTACCATCTATAAAACAAATTATCAGTTGTTTATGCTTCAAACTGATCAAGATTTTCTAAGAGATGATAATAATATATGGCAAACTCTTCAAGATACATCTGCCTCTGGTATAAAGGCCAATTCCAGCTTCCAATTTGAAGGGAATACGTTATCGATGTATATAGAATTCCTTGGAACAGCTGGGATCGAACCTCAGTCCCGAATTTTTCTAGACGTGCCAGTATCCGCTTTGCTGTTACAAGGTATTCAATTAAGATATTTAAAATATATATGAGGAGAGATAAGAAGCTCGTTTCTGAGAGAAAATGACATCATACCCCAGATAGCTAACTGTCACTGCAAACGTTATGTCGCCCTTTACATTTATCATATCTTATACGTAATGTGGGACGATGAAAAGACTCTTTAAAAGTTATAGAACCTTAATGAAAATCACACCATTATATTCAGCGTATCAGAGAACTTTACTGTAGAGGTTTCAAGCTCCTATCTACAAAAATGTGGAATTTTGCATTTTTGCCCGAGGAAAGATCACGGATGCGTGTTAAGTTCTAGTGCTGTTTTTAAGTGACCATAAAAAGGGAGGGCCACTAGGCCCGCTCCCACGCTCATTCTTTCCCAAAGTCACCTGATCAAAATTTTGAGATAGCCATTTTGTTCAGCATGGTTGAAAATATGATAACTAGGTCCTTTAGGATGACTTAATCCACCGAAGTCCCCGGGGGAAGGGCTGAAAGTTATGAACCTTACCCAATTTTAACATATAGTATTGATTATTAGGAAGTATACAGACGTTTTCAGGGGGTATTTTTTCTGGTAGTAGGAGGGTGGGTGGGTCGGGGGTAATGTGGGAAGATCTTCCATGAAGAAAGTTTTCATGGGGGAAGGGACATTGCTATGAAGGGGGCGCCGGATTTCCCAGCATTATTTAAAAAAAGATCAGAAATTAAATATAAAAAAAAAGTTTTTTTTAACTGAAGGTAAGGAACGAGGTTAAACTTAAAAGGAACAGCAATTATTCCGTATATGAAAGGGGCTATCCCCTCCTCAACGCCTCAGTCTTTACGGTAAAGTTTTTTATTGTTTAAAAAAAAATAGAGTTGTGAGAAAGTCAAATTTTAGCGTAAAGAGCACTTCATATCGAAGAAGTTGTCGTAGAAACTTCGAAAAGGGCTCATTCAATTGGAAATCGGAGTAGTTTGTGCCCTTTTTAATAGTCGAAAGTGATTGCAAGGCAACTAACGCCTCTTCCACGCTCAGACTTTCCCGAAGTTATGCCATGGGGGAATATAAGGTTTTTATAATAGGCGTGTTGTAGAAACTTCGAAAAAGGCTCATTCAATTGGATATTCTAAGGGCTAGTGCCCTTTTTAATAGTCGAAAATGATTGGAGGGAATATAAGGTTTTTATAGAAGGCTTGTTGTAGAAACTTCGAAAAAGGCTCATTCAATTGGAAATTCAAAGGGCTAGTGCCCTTTTTAATAGTCGAAAGTGATTGGAGGGCAACAAACCCCCCCTCTCACGCCCACCTTTACTCCAAACACATCCAATCAAAATTTTGAGATAGCCATTTTATTCAACGTAGTTTTAAGTTCTGCAAATTATGTCTTTGAGGATGACAACCCCCTCACAGCCCTCAGGGCAAGGATGGTCCCTGGGGGCATATAAGGTTTTTGTAGAACGCGTTGTCGTAGAAACTTCAAAAAGGGCTCATTCGATTAGAAATTGAAATGGTTAGAGCCCTTTTTAATAGTCGAAAGTAATTGGAATGCAACTAACACCCCTTCCACGCCCACCATTTCCCGAAACACATCCAATCAAAATTTTGAGATGGCCAATTTGTTCAGCGTAGTTTATTTCCAGATATAAATTATGTTTTTGGGGAGGACACTCCCCCACAGCAAGGGTTGTAAGTTATTTCCTGGGGGCATATAAGGTTTTTATAGAAAGTGTTGTCCTAGAAACTTCAAAAAAGGTAAGTTATTTCCTGGGGGCATATAAGGTTTTTATAGAAAGTGTTGTCCTAGAAACTTCAAAAAAGGCCCATTCGATTGGAAATTCAATGGTCTAGTGCCCTTTTTAATAATCGAAAGTGATTGGAGGGCAACTAACCTACCTCTCACGCCCACTTTTTCCCCAAACACATACAATCAAAATTTTAAGATAGCCATTTTGTTCAACGGAGTTGAATGTTCTGGAAATTAGGTATTTGAGGATGACAAACTTCCCCACCCCACAACCCTCAGGGCAAGGGTTGTAAGCTGTGCCCTGGGGGCATATGAGGGTTTTATAGAACGCGTTGTCGCAGAAACTTCAAAAAGGGCTCATTCGATTGGAAATTGAAATGGCTAGTACCCTTTTTAATAGTCGAAAGTGATTGGAAGGCAACTAATACCCCTTCCACCCCCACTATTTCCCCAAACTCGTCCAATCAAAATTTTGAGATAGCCTTTTTGTTCCGCTCAGTTTAAAGTTCAGGAAATTATATCTTTGAGCAGGGCACTCCCCCTACAGTCTTCAGGGTAAGTGTTATAAGTTATGCCTTGGAGGCATCTAAATTTTTATTGAAATCTTTGTCGTAGAAACTTGAAAAAGGGCTCATTCGATTGGAAATTTAATGGTCTAGTGCCCTTTTTAATAGTCAAAAGTGATTTGAGGGCAACTAACGCCCCTCTCACGCCCACCTTTCCCCCAAACACATCCAATAAAAATTTTAGATAGTAATTTTGTTCAGCGTAGTTGATTTCCAGATAGAATTATGTTTTTGAGGAGGACAATCCCCTACAGCCCTCAGGGCAAAGGCTCTAAGTTATGCCCTGGGGGCTTATAAGGTTTTTATAAAAAGTGTTGTTGTAGAAACTTCAAAAAAGGCTCATTCGATTGTAAGTTCAAAGGGCTAATGCCCTTTTTAATAGTCGAAAGTGATTGGAGGGCAACTAAACCCCCTCTCACGCCCACCTTTTCCCCAAACACATTCAATCAAAATTATAAGATAGCCATTTTGTTCAACGTAGTTGAGAGATCTGGAAATTAGGTCTTTGAGGATGACAAACCCCCCACACCCCTCAGGGCAAGGGTTGTACGTTATGCCCTTGGGGCATATAAGGTTTTTATAGAACGCATTGTCGTAGAAACTTCAAAATGGCTCATTCGATTGGATATTGAAATGGCTAGTGCCCTTTTTAATAGTCGAAAGTGATTGGAAAGCAACTAATACCCCTTCCACGCCCACCATTTCCCCAAAAACATCCAATCAAAATTTCGAGATAGCCATTTTGTTCCACGCAGTTTAAAGTTCAGGAAATTATACCTTTGATTAGGAAACTCCCCCCACAGTCTTCAGGGCAAGGGTTATACGTTATTCCCTGGGGGTATATAGGTTTTTATTGAAATGTTTTGTCGTAAACTTGAAAAAGGGCTATTTCGATTGGAAATTCAAAGGGTTAGTGCCCTTTTTAACAGTCTCGAAAGTGATTTGAGGGCAACTAACCCCCCTCTCACGACCACCTTTTCCCCAAACACATCCAATAAAAATTTTTAGATAGCCATTTTATTCAACGTAGTTGAAAATTTTGGAAATTAGGTCTTTAAGGATGACAAACCTTCCACTCCACAGTCCTCAGGGCAAGGGTCGTAAATAATGCCCTAGGGGCATATAAGGTTTTTATAGAAAGCAATATTGTAGAAACTTCAAAAAGGGCTCATTCGATTGGAAATTGAAAGGGCTGGTGCCCTTTCAATAGTCGAAAGTGATTGAAGGGTAACTGACCCCCCTCTCGTGCCCACCATTTCCCCAAACACATCCAATCAAAATTTTGAGATATCAATTTTGTTCAACGTAGTTGAAAGTTCTGGAAATTAGGCCTGTTTGGATGATAACCCCATCAGAGCCCCCTCAGTGCAAGGGTTGTAACTTATGCCCTGGGGGCATATACGGTTTATATAGAAAGTTGTTTTAGAAATTTCAAAAGGGGCTCATTTGATCGGAAATTGAAATTGCCCTTTTTAATAGTCGAAAGTGAGTGGAGAGTAATTAACCCCCCTCTCACACCCACCATTTCCCCAAACACATCCAATCAAAGTTTAGAGATAGCCATTTTGTTCAACGTAGTTGAAAGTTCTGGGAATTATGTATTTAAGGACGACAAACCTCCCAGAGCCCCCAGGGAAAAGGTTTTAAGTTATGCCCTGAAGGCATATAAGGTATTTATAGATAGAGTTGTCGCAAAAACTTCAAAAGGGGCCAATTCAATTAGAAATTGACAGGTCTAGTGCCCTTTTTAATAGTTGAAAGTGATTGGAGGGAAACTAACCTACCTCTCACAACCACCTTTTCCCCAAACACATCCAATCAAAATTTTAAGATAACCATTTTGTTCAACGGAGTTAAAAGTTCTGGAAATTAGTTCTTTGAGGATGACAGCCCCCCCCC
>JAQQPU010024219.1:0-11724 GCA_029168905.1 Artemia sp. Kazakhstan ARC1039
ACTCAATGATCCATGAACGTGACAAAGTTCCTGTTTTTCCATTCTCACTGACAAAAAACCATAAAACATCAAATAAATCGACCAACACACATAACCATCCAAGAAAACAGACATAAATGTGACAAAGTTTCTGTTTTTACATTCTCACTGACAAAAACCATAAAAACATACAAAAATGTGACAAAGTTCCTGTTTTTTCATTCTCACTGACAAAAACCATAAAACATCCATAATTTGATGTTGACATCCGAGAAAAACATCAAATAAATTGACCAACATACATAACCATCCATGAAAACAGACATAAATGTGAGAAGATTCCTGTTTTTCCAAGTGAGAAAATTCCTGTTTTTTCATTCTCACTGAGAAAACCATAAACCACGTGGTGGGTACGGGAGTAGAACCCCCCTTTCTACTGGGGGAGTGTCCTCCTAAAAAACATGTTTTCTATCTGGAAATCAACTAGCCTACGCTGAAAAAAAAAGGTTATCTCAAAATTCTGATTGGATGTGTTTTGGGGAAGGATGAGCGTGTGGGGCTAGTTGCCCTGCAATCATTTTCGACTATTAAAAAGGGCACTAGCCCTATGAATTCCAAATCGAATGAGCCTGTTTTGAAGTTTCTACGACAACACCTTCTATATAAACCTTATATGGTCCCAGAGCTTAACTTAAAATTCTTGCCCCGAGGGTTGTGAGGGAGTGTCCTCCTCCAACTACGTAGAACAAAATGGCTATCTCTGAATTTTGATTGGATGTGCTTAGGGAAAAATTGGTTGTGGAAGGAGTTTTTGTTGCCTTCTAATCATTTTGACCCTTAAAAAGGGCACTAGAACTCTCGATTTCCAATCGAATGAGCCCCCTTCGAAGTTTTTACGACGACCCCTTTCACATGAAGTGCCTCTGGGGAAAGATAATAATAATAAATAAATAAATAAATAATAAAACATTGGAGCCGTATGGCCTTTACTATAGGCAACGCTATAGCGTTGCCTCTGATATAGAAAACCTTGCGAATTCATAAAAACCATAGCCAACGCATTGAAATTTAGAAAAATAAATAGGAATCGTAAGTGTTGCGTGGACATCCTCACAAATTTACAAAAAAAAAAAATCAACATCATCGTAAAGAATCCAGACCAATCCCGAGATATCATGACAAAACCGTAGAAAATATTGCCTCGAGTTTCAGTGGCAGTAATGCCGTAAGCTTGCTTATTCGTTTCTAAAGGTGCAGGTAGTCCATTAAAATGACAGTTAACGTATACATTTATTTTTAGCCAAAAAGTCTGTCCCTCAGTAAAGCGATGTTTTCAGGCGATATTTGGCACGAAACAATAGTTCTAGCCAAAAAAAAAACTTTTCAGAGATGGCAATGCCGTATGAGGCGTGTTCATTTCTAAAATGTATCATCTACTTGAAGCTGGGGGGATATAATATCAAGAAAAAAAATGATAAAATATGGAATTAAATCAAATGTCATTAAATAAAAGTGCGCCGTCATTGCGTAAGTTGTGCGCTGACCTTAAATAAAGTGTGCAGCGCCATTAAGTTAAAAGAAAGAAAAAACGCTTTGAACGTTTCGGTCGAAAAATCAAAACCCAAAAAGGTATTGACAGTGATGGTTGCGCTGTCATTACGTGACCTCACATAAGGTGTGTGTTGTCATTAAGTTACAATTGGGGATTCCCCATGGGTCCTGACGCTAGATTACATAAAATTGTGTCATCCATTTTAGACCTGACCGTTTAAAACGGGATGCGTCATGTACCGTCATTGGAGTCCAGAGAGATGTGTCGTGGTAATCTTACCAGCCGACCGCTAGAAACAGGAACCATATCTCACAGGTGTGAGGGATTAGGAGCTCCCTTATCTGGCCCAATAAAATCACATACTATTTAAAGCGCGAGGGTGTGTCGTGACGTCAGAGGGTGCGTTATGGGAATTATATGTTTATTTTCTTATCTGACCGTTGAAAGGCAAGGGTGGGCCGTGACGTAACAGGGCTGTGACGGGAATACTATGGGAAACTGTTGGGACCATTTAAAATCCTATGCTGTTTTTCCTATCTGACCGTGTAAAGGCGAGGGTGTGTCGGTAACTTCAGAGGACGGGAATCTTGCCAGGTGACAGCTAGAAACAGGGATGCCGTGACGTCATAGGGCATGTCACAGAAATCGTATGGGAAACTGCTATGAATGTCTGTAAAATCCTATGCTATTTTATAGGGGCCTATTTAAATCGATAGGGTGTGTCGTGGCGTCAGAGGGCGGGAACCTTGCCAGGGCTGTCGTGATGTCATAGGGCTGTCGTGAGATAACAGAGCATGCCGTCGGATTTCCATTGAAAAGGGAGGGCATGTCGTCGTGTCTGGAACCCTCTCACTACTTATCTGCTGAAGAATATATCTGTTCAACTTATTCTGGGCTTCAATCTTAGATACTTTAAATTACTTTAGAGAGTACCTCAATCCAAAGAGTTCATTATGGTAGCAATGCAGTTCTTCTACATGAATATGAACTTAACTCCTTCTCAGGATCCCACTTCCTTTGAAATTTTTGTTCGGATAACAAGAAATGCTTATAGGTGCACAGCTATATATGACTACCCTAAAGGATGGACATGAATATTTAAGCATGATCACTTCAAAACAACTTTGTTCGGCATTTAAAATTATTGTAAAGCCGTTTCCTAGGGTTATCCACTGCTTCCTTTGAGCTAATATCTTATGGAAGTCAAATGAAGAAACTAGTTAAATATTTAGTGGTATACCAGGGATTTAGATAAATAGCTATCAGGGCCACACTTTCAATTGGCCATTGATCTCGGAAAAATTATATGAAGCAAATGTTTTATAATTATCAAGAATTAATTTCATTCAGCAATACAATAGCTCAGGACAGTAAAAATTTCAATTACCAATTTTTATAATTATTTAAGCTCACTTATTGGAAACCAAAAAATGACAGGAAAGCTTAGAAACAGCTATTACTATATCTCTGAAGCTGTAAGCTTATTAAAAAATTTTTGGTAAATGAAATGAGGTAACTTGAAGCCTTAAATTTGTAACTTTTACCTTAACGTTAGCCCTTTAAAATTTAACGATGCTTTACTTTTGTTGCTTTACCTCTGGAAGCTGGGTGATGAAATTGTGAGCGTTTGCTTCCTTTGCAGCTCTGATGATGGCTTGGTCACCTATACCCACTTTTCCGTATCTGATGTTTTCCTTAATACTCGTTCCAAATAGAACTGGCTCTTGACCAACAACACCAATATGGTTTCGTAGCCATCCAACATGCAGATCTCGGATGTCCCTTCCATCTATTGTAATCTGAAAAAAAAAACAAAGGCATTTTGGAAAAATAGGATCTTCATTTCTTTTAAAACAAATTAATGGTATACATTACAATAACAAATACATTTTCTGCTTTAAACCGTTGCGAGACAAAAAAAAAGTAACATAACATATCAACATATTTTTCAATCTGGACTCAGAACCTTACTAAAAAAGTGATCAGGCTAAATCCCAATATGAGTTAAAGAAAACCTGGAAGATACAGAATGTTTGAGCCTTGGAACAGTATGACCCTAATTATTTAATATCCCACGGCACAATAAATTATAAAATAAGTTTTAAATACACGCTGAGACCACATTGACTGTACATGATGACTGAAAATCACACTCGCTTTGTTCTTGATGGTTTCTTTGTTCTTTGTTCTTTTTTAGTTTCTCTTTCTTCTCTTTTTTAGTTTCTCTTGTTCTCTTTCTTCCTTTTTAGTCAAACACATTTTATAACTTAAAAGCTGGTGAAGCCTTAAATTTACAGGGCAGTTAACAGGAAAACCTTCCTTTCCCCCCCGTAAATGACAATCTTGAATTGTTCAACTAAGATGAGTTGTGAATTTTACTATTCTAATTCTCAACTTTGAAAAAACACAACTTATTTTGAATAATGTGATGAAAATAAGCATGAAGCTACCGAAACATTGCCATGATTTTTCGATTTTTGGATACCCAGGGATGTGGCTTTTGATGGCCGTTAATTATAGGTAATATAAAGCTTATTGGTCGTCCCCTGCCCAAATTATCAAATGAATATCCTGCTTTTCTTATATTTTAGATAATACAAAATTTTCAACTATAAATAAGGAGGATCATTAAAACTTAAAATGAACGTAAATTATTATGTATGTCAGGGAGGCTCTTCTTCACTCTATACCGCACTCTTTGCACTAAAGTTCTTTAGAACTTTTAAAAAAAGCTTATTATTCTAATTAAACGAACCTTGTATTTCAGGATCTGGGAAACTGGAATTGGGCTCTAAAAGAATAGGAATTGGGTTTAAAAAATGAAACAAAAATCAAAATTTTTGCGTAAAGAGAGAGGTATTGAGGAGGGGTTAACCACCTCATATACGTAATAATTTCTATCCGTTTTCATATGCGATGTTGCTCCTTATTTTCAGTTGAAAAAACTCGTTTTTGTTTAATTTCCGATTATTTTTAATTGATACCGGTACATCCGGCTCTTCCTCCATGGAAAATTCCTGCCCCCGCGTAAAAACTCTCCATGAAAAGCTTCTCCAACGTAACCCCCCGCCCCCCCAAGACCATTTCCTTCTAGCTGAAAATTCCTTCTGGAAACGTTCTTGCGGACGATACCTGGTGAACAATTCTTCTTAGCGCAATTTCATTAATACAAAAATTTAATTTCTAATTGTTTATAAAGTCATGCAAGAAATCGTCCTCTCCGTGGAAAAGATTTCCCGCAAATACCCCACACCGTAATAGGAAGTTGCTATTGCCTAAAATTTCCTCTAGTGAAATTATACAGTGGAAACCCCCCTGTTGGGGCTTCCTGCCCCTTTAATTTCTTTTTTCAGATAAATGCCCTGTTTTGCTTTTCGTAATTAAAATTTCTTAGATTTGACTATAATGTAGTTTTCAATAAAAGGCAAAGTCCAATTGCTAAGCCAGTGGTAATGCAATAAGTATACTTTCGGGCTAAAATCTATTTCTCTATTCCTGGATTTAGTCATTGAGAGTTAATGCTATTTAAAAAGGGTTGATTTTGAGCTTTTCAATAACAGGATTGGCCAGGGTTAATCTAGGGTCCACCCCCACACAAGGTTCTTTGCACAGAAGGGATGATTTTCGTGTTAGTCCGTTTTCAGAGTTTGTATGGTTCGTTCCTAGAGTGCATAGTTTGTTTTCACAGTTTATAGATATGTGTTTCGTTTGTGTGACCTTTGGAAGATTACAAGTAAGTCATTTTGTCCAGCCGGGTAATATTATTTTCCCCAAACCCAGGCAGGGTAGGAAAAGGGTTTGCGAGAAATAGAGTCATTACTATACCGACAGGGGGGTTCGTTTACCCTCCAAATTCATAGCTAGAGAAGTTAGTGGGGCCAAAGGTTGTGGCACCCTTTACCCATAGTTTGGCCCTTTTAATCGTTCAATTAGCCTACGTTATCCAACCCTTACGGAACCACCAGCAGCACTGGTGCGGCGTTAGATATCAAAGAGCAGGTAGCCCCAAGGCAACCAGTACGAACAGTAGAGCAGCGGTAATTCCAGATATAATTTTGGTACCAGCGGTGGTCCTCATACATTATAACAGTGGTGGCAGCTAGTTAGGGAAAGTTATCAGAATATAGCTAAAAGAATCCACGTTTTCCAAAGATACGATTTAATTTAGCCGACACAGTAGCCTATTGTAATTACATGTAAAAAATGTCAAGAAAAAGGTGGAATCAATTAAAATATTACGAAAGTTTGAGCTGGCATAGCCAAGTTAAAATAAAATTAAATTTAACGATTTAATATATCACGCAACTACGGGTGGATTTAGCCTAGAAGCAATAGGCTAAAAAAATTTGCACGGAAAGACACATTTGAATTATTTCGAATTTACAATTTGATGAGCCAAGCTTTACCAAGGAACGACGCATTGTATGAGTGAGGGTACCTTTGCTGACAGGGGTTTAGGCTTTGCCTAATGAAATATAAAAGCTATAAAAAAAAACACAAATCGACTATTTTCCCCGGAATAATGATGCAATTGTAATATTATGAGAATAAAGTGAAAGTAACGGAATAATTGAGTCCTGAGTTTCCAGTGGGGTAATCTCTCAGTGAGGGAACAATTGACAAGGAAGGTGAGAGGAACATGTCCTATTGAGTAATCGACGTAAGTGGATTATATTTGGAGTTCCAGTATCCGGATTGGGTACATGATTTTTTGCAGGGTATTTTCTCTGTTTGAGTTTTAGTCTAGCTAAACCACTAGTAGAATATTTGCGCAGTTATTAAGTTTACTTTCTCGTCCAAACCGTGTTATTTCCCTCTCGGGGAGTATATTCCTCTCGCTAAAGGTTGTTATAGCGAAGGGAATTTTTATTTTCTAATTAAGTTTGACTATTCCGGTTATTTTAGAGGTTAGGTTAAAATTTTAAAGATAGAAAATGCAAATTCAGCAAGAAAATGTCCGATTTTCGGGTAATCTGAGACCAAGAAGGGCAAGAGAGGCCCGTAAAAAAGGTATAGAAAGAAAGGTTCATATGGAGGACTTTGAAAGAAAGCATTGGGGGTATATGAAAAAGATACAGGATAGGACAGATCAGATTGAAAAAGATAGTCAAGCCTATGAAATATACCATCAGGCTCGTTTAGATAAAATTGAAAAAGATTGTCAAGATTTATGAAATGTATCATCAAGCTCACATGGAAACCGTTTTTAAAGCCTGTGAAGCCCGTAGGGGAATGTCGATGAGTGAGAGATTATCAGACATTAAATGCTAAGATGGAAGTATGTGTAACTTAGTTGACAAGGGGAGAAGGTGGACCGGCCCATAAAACAAAATAGGAGGCTAAGCCACCCTGTCGAAAAAACAAATGCTTGATACTCTAGTTCGAAATGTGGATAATCCATAAAAATCGAATGCGGAAGTGGCTTGGATACATTATGTTGAAAATAAAACGCGTGAAATGGATCTTCCGAGAAAATTTATAGAAAATAATAAACTACAAAATACATGTAACGAATAAGAGACACCGACAAGTACATACCAAGGTGAAACAATATACCATTAAAGGATTCAAAATACTATTAACTGTCAATGGCAAAGTCCAGGAAAACAGAAATTGATTTTAGCCTAAAAGTTTACTTATTACAACACCACTGGCTTAGCAATGGGACTTCGACTTGTAATTGAAAAGTGTATTATAGGCAATTCTAAGCAAAATTAATTACGAAAAGGAAAACAGGTCATTTATCTGAAAAAGAAAGTAAAGGTGCAGGAAGTCACAACACCTCCCCCCGTAAGATAAATGGCCACCCATGTGCCATGCTGGTCCACCCTTACAGGCGTAAACATTGAAATTCAACTTTGCGATATCCATTTGACTTCTTTCTTCACCAGCGACTATGCTACTGCTTCCAGAGCTTGAATTTGGTTCTGTTGCCATCCACACGTCTCTACTGCAGAACAACCATGGTCTAGATCGTATGGGCATCCGCATGAGGGTTGGAAAATTTGCAGTCCATATGATAAGCAGAATATGATCGTGCCAATCTAGTCAAGCAATCTTCTGGCCAAGCCAGAGTGAAATCAATCCCCTCTCCTTGATCCACACACACATTGGAGCCATCCCACACAGGATAATAATTTTCTCTGTTTGGTTAAAAGTTTAATCAGGGGTTTGCGGCACGATAAGCATTCTAGCTCTAACACACATTTGCACGTAGAAGAAAAGAAGTATCGGGTTTTGGCACAATCGATGATGCCAGGTTTCAAGAAAAGTTGGCTGAGATAGCCTTTTAATATCCATCGGTGAAAGCAACACCACATAACAATTAAAGCTCAAATTGAAATAATATATGGTCGCAAATACAAAGGTCTGTGAAAACGATAGGGGTACAGGTAAATTAGACCGGAATGTCAACGAAGCATGCATCAATTTTTTCTATGTCCCCTCCTGGGGCAGTTGAGCGAAGACACTTCGATGCCAACTGAAGACGAAATTGGAATACGTGATTCAAAGAATAAAGTTCGCTAGAAATAATCATCGACTCCCGTGAAGAGTTAAAACCGTGAATAGGGTTGCATGACAAAGGTTTGGGTGAAATATGAAGAGACTGGGAGAGAGTATCCCCCAAGACTCCATATTAGAGAGGCATAATCTCGTTAACAGGGTCACAACTGGCCAATCAATTTTCCGTTGAGCAAACCGTCCATCATTCATGGCTCCCCAAAGGGGATCCTCCCCCAAAAAGAGACAAAATCTCCCTTAAGGTTTATAGAAGTAATTTCAGATTCCTTCCCAAGCTTTTCAATCGAACCTGAGATTAAATATCTCCAAACGTTTCCAGAACCCTTTGTAATTCATTGTATTCTATTTTATGATTAATTAAAAAACTTTTTCCACAATATAAGTTTTTCAAAAAAAAGTAAAGAACTCCATTAAACAAAAAATTAGCAAAAATAAAATCAAATGATCTACCAAGCGTGAAACTACCACAAATCAGCATCGATAAATAAATGAAACCCGAAACGAACAGAAATTACAATAAATAACCGAGTCAAACTCGAAACGAGCAGAAATTAACATAAGCTGGGCGCAAAACCCCTATGCCATCCCAAGGCCAGAACAAAATTTGCACTTTACTGAAAAAAATATAAATGTTTTTACTTTTATAACGTTAATAAATCAAATAATATTAACATTTTGATTATTAAATATCAGTATATGTATATTAAACTGACAATGCACATTCAATTGTATTTTTTAAGTAAAGTGCAAATTTTTTTCTGGCCTTGGGAAGGCATAGGGGTTTTGCGCCAAACTTATGTTAGTTTCTGCTCGTTTTAAGTTTGACTCGGTTACTTATTGTAATTTCTGTTCGCTTTGGGTTTCATTTATTTATCGATGCTGATTTTTGGTAGTTTCACGCTTGGTAGATTATTTGATTTTATTTTTGCTAATTTTTTGTTTAATGGAGTTCTTTACTTTTCTTTGAAAAACTTATTTTGTGGAAAAAGTTTTTTAAATTAATTTCTGTTCGTTTTATATTGACATAGTCTTTTCAGGGAAAAAGAAAATAATACTTTAAATCTTTTCATTTTTTAAGACTTTATAGTTTGGCCTGCTGTTTGTATTCTGGAGAAAAACTTTCAGCAATTTTTAACAACATACACCCTTTTATAAATCTGGACACGAATAGTACTGTTTAATTTAGTTTAATATCTCCTCTAGTTAACCTGAAATGGAAAACTTGATTCCATTCGCAAGAAATCTGTTTACTTTCTTTGATAGCTTAGATACACTTACGCTATTTTGATTTGGTTAAATTTTAAGAGCAGAAGTAGCCCCGAAAGTTTGAACATAATACCCCCAGTCGTTCTTGGGATACTGCTGAGATGCCTTATTGGTAATTAGCATTATCACAGTGCATTTTGATTTAATCTTAAGGCAACATTTAGTTTTAAACATAATGGGCAAATGGGAGGGTGGGCGTGAGAGGGTGGGAGTGGAAGGGCGATTAGTTGCCCTCCAATCACTTTCGACTATTAAAAAAGGCACCAGCCCTTTCTATTTTCAATCGAATGAGCCCTTTTTGAAATTCCGACGACAACTAACGGGAAATTGAGACCTTTGGGATATTGTTTTTGTTATTGTTATTTATGGAAAGAAATGGAACTTGAACTCCTTCGATACGAAGTGCACTGGTCTAAGCAAGAACAACAACAAAACATATCACTAATCATTTTTGACCATTAAAAAGGGTACTAGCCCTTTGAATTTCAAGTCGAATGAGCCCTTTTTAAAGATTCTACGACAAAGATTTCAATAAAACCTTATATGGCCCGAGGGTATAACTTATAACCCTTGCCCTGAGGGCTGTGGGGGAGTGTCCTCCTGAAAAACATATTTTCTATCTGGAATTTAACTACGCTGAACAAAATGGCTATCTCTACATTTTTATTGGATTTGTTTGGGGAAATGATCGGCGTGGGAGGGGGCGGCTATTTGCCCTCCAGTCACTTTTGACAATTAAAAAGGGCACTAGTCCTTTGAATTTCCAATCGAATGAGCCTTTTTTGGAGTTTCTAAGACAACACCTTCTATAAGAACCTTATATGCCCCCAGAGCATAACTTAAAACCCTTGCCCTGAGGGCTGTGGGGGAGCATCCTCCACAAAAATATATTTTCTATCTGGAATTCAACTACGCTGAACAAAAAGGCTATCTCAAAATTTTGATTGGATATGTTTGGGGGAATGATGGGCGTGGGGGGGTTAGTTGCACTCCAATCACTTTCGACTATGAAAGAGGGCACTAGTTCTTTGAATTTCCAATCAAATTGACCTTTTTTGAAGTTTCTACGACAACACCTTCTATAAAAACCTTATATTTCCCCAGGGCATAACTTATAATCCTTGCCCTGAGGGTTGTGGGGGAGTGTCCTCCTAAAAAATATATTTCCACCTGGAAATCAACTACGCTTAACAAAATGGCTATTTCAAAGTTTTGATTGGATGTTTTTGCGGGAATGATGGGGGTGGGGGGGCTAGTTGCCCTCCAATCACTTTTGACTATTAAAAAGGGTACTAGCCCTTCGAATTTTCAATCGAATGAGCCTGTTTTGAAATTTTTACGACAACGTCTTCTATAAAAACCTTATATGCCCCCAGGGCATAACTTAAAACCCTTGCCCTGAGGGTTGTGGGGGATTGTCCTCCTCAAAAACATATTTTCTAATTGGAAATCATTTACGCTGAACAAAATGGCTATCTCAAAATTTATATTGGATGTGTTTAGGGGAATGATGGGCGTGGGGGTGGTAGTTGCCCTCCCATCACTTTTTGCTATTAAAAAGGGCACTAGAACTCTCAATTTTAAATCGAATAAGCCCCTTTTGAAGTTTCTACGACGACCCCTTCCATATGAAGTGCCCAGCTCTAAAGGAAAAAAAAATAATAAATAGTACATTTTGCCAACATCGTTCTTATATGCACTCAGGGCATAACTTAAAACCCTTGCCCCGAGGGTTGTAGGGGAGTGTCCTCGTCAAAAACATATTTTCTATCTGGAAATTAACTACGCTGAACAAAATGGCTATGTCAAAATTTTTATTGGATGTGTTTGGGGAAATGATGGGCGGGGTGGGGGGCTAGTTGCCCTCCAATAACTTTCAACTAATAAAAAGGGTACTAGCCCTTTGAATTTCCAATCGAATGAGTCTTTTTCTAAGTTTCTACGACAACACCTTCTGTAAAAACCTTATATGCCCCCAGGGCATAACTTAAAACCCTTACCCTGAGGGTTGTGGGGGAGTGTCCTCCTCAAAAACATATTTTCTATCTGGAAGTCAACTACGTTGAACAAAATGGCTATCTCAAAATTTTGATTGGATGTATTTGGGGGAATGATGGGCGTTGGGGGGGGCTAGTTTCCCTCCAATCTCTTTCGACTATTAAAAAGGGTACTAGCCCTTCAAATTTCCAATCGAATGAGCCTGTTTTGAAGTTTCTACGACAACGCCTTCTATAAAAACCTTATATGGCCCCAGGACACAACTTAAAACCCTTGCCCTGAGGGTTTTGGGGGAGTGTCCTCCTCAAAACATATTTTCTATCTGGAAATCAACTACGCTGAACAAAATGGCTATATCAAAATTGTGATTGGATGTGTTTGGGGGAATGATGGGCGTGGGGGGGGGG
>JAQQPU010024220.1:0-12793 GCA_029168905.1 Artemia sp. Kazakhstan ARC1039
CTCACGCACCTGTACTTATAGAATCTGATGGAAACCCACATGCAAATGCATGATTTACTTGTAAATTTAAAATTTGGTATTGAATGATCCTAAAACACACTAGTTTTCCTTATTTTGCAAGCTAGCTTGGGTTAAAGCTGACAAAAACTCAACTTTCAGAAGCATTCAAAATTCGCAGTTGATTTTCGCAATTTTTTTTTAACAGTTTACATCTTGTAAAAATATACGCATGGCAATTGCAAATTCTAAGAACTGCAGGAATCAGGCACACACTCTCTTTTATTATCACACCTGATTTGTTTTACTTCGGATTACATTAGCATTATTTAAATGGTAGCTTAAATTTTTCAACGCCTAACGTTAAGTTTGATTTGAGACGTACCCACTTCCCTGCTGTTTTGGTGTAATGAAAACTGTCTACGTAATGTGTACAACGTAAAATGTGAACGGTATTTCATTTCCATGTAGGCGAATTTGAGCTCTGTTGTCAATTTTGCTTAATTTTACTGGTTGCCTGGAACGATTATTTTTTGTTACTATACGAAGACATTCAGAAAGACCTTTTCGTTCTCACTGAATACATCATAAGGCAGTGATGTTAATTCACAGAAATGTAGGGTCGGGGTTGGCAAAATGTGTTCGTCAAAATCTAGTGAGGCAATTTTGAAATCTTTTTAAGGTTAAAAAACGGAAAATAGTCATTTTTTTTAATGAAAATACCAAAATAATATATTTCAATATCTAGGGGGGGGGGGGGGGGGTAGACAGTCTTAGGAGGGAGAGTGAATGAAAAACTGTCTAACCCATTTACGTCACCGTCATAGAGATTGATGAAATAGAGGGGTGATTCAGATAAACTCCGTGGTCATATTTAGCCAATAACCAGGATTCACGCTAAATTTTCGAATTTTCAAATCATGTTTTTAATTTTAACAATCTAGCCTACTGCTCGCTGCGCTATGTATAGTTTAGAAAATAATGGCTTTAGCTACTTTTACGTTATTTTGCTAAAATCTTAAAGTTGCGACTGTATGTTTAAAATTTAGCGTGAATTTTGGAAAACGACGGAATTTTGGGAAATCTGGCTTCTATTCTTTTTTCCTTGTATATGAATCTTTTATCTATTAAAACAAATTGTCGAAATATCTGGAAGAAGAAAAAGAAGTGCAGATGAAGCAATTTCAATATAGATTAGTCTACTATAATCATAGTCATTCTTCGTAATTCATTGACAAAATGACTTTTTTTAAATGTCGTGGATGAATTAAAACAAACATCCATAGCTATAGTAACTTGATCTGATTTAAATGTTCAACTTTGAGAGTAATTATTCCGCCTTTGGATATTATGGCGATTCCAAAGGACTGAGTTTCCATAGTTCAAAGGTCCGTCGGGTGAATTCTGTGATCTTTGCAAAGCTCGAATCATTCAGATATCAATTTGTCCAAGTCCACAAAAAGAGGGGCAAAGATGACTGAAAACCAAAGATTAATTGTTACTTTTGATTAAATTCATCAATAACTTGGTATCCTCCAGATTGTTATCATTAACTAATAATTGATGTTGGCTTTTGCTTAATCAAACCGGCTTCTAAAATTTGGTTCAGTATTCGATCAAGGACACACGAAGGAACGTTTGAAATTTGAGGAGAGAGTAAAAAAAAGAAACACAAATACACTCATATTGTACCAAAGTATAGGAAAACACAAGAATATTGGTATTACGGGGATGAAGAGAGGGAATGGGGCACCCTGCCTATGCTTCACTATTAAATTAGGATATACGTTGTCCCAAATCTTCTGGGCTTGTATGCTTGGGTATTTAGAATGTCTGCTTAGTGTATGTTCGTATTGAATTATTTAAACTGTTATCTTGACAGTAAACCGTTTTTAATAAGGCTCGGACATATGTATTAATTCAGGGATGGGTTTAAAATTATAAAAGTATTTATGTTACATAGCGAAGATATACCAATCGTGCAAAAATTTGTATGGGGGAGGGACTCCGCCAGCTATACTTCCCTGTTTCAACCTGAAGTATAGGGGTTACCAGGTTTGAGGCACCTCTTCTAGAAAAATTCTCGGTCTTGTAAATTGGTCATAAAAACCCTTCACCTCCCCCGAACATATTTAGTTTGGCAACCCCCTCCCCCCTGACCTAATCCTGGATAAGGTTCTGACAGGTGTCATTAATTATGGTCATATTTTTCGTGGTGTAGGTTGTTAAAAATAAATTTTGTGCTAAAAAACCACCAATAGAAAGTAAATTTTTACCAGATTTGTAAATGTTCCCATCTATCCCGGATGAGGGAGCAGTTAACAGGAACAACACTACTCCAAGCACAATTAACTGCATGATGAAAACTTAGAACTGCGATTCTTAGGGTTTCACTTTCAGAACTTGCACTGTTGAAAGTCGAAGAAAGAATCCCGCCAATTTCTACCACATTTCACTTTAAGCTTCGGGATCGACATAACTGACCTAGTGCTATTTAGGTCAAACCAAAAAGCATCTTCACTCATGGAAATTCTAGCAACGCCGGCTACCCACCAATAAAAAGCGAGAGTGCAGTAGCCAATCAGAGAAAGAGAAATTTCTTGCTTGTGTTTGTTGTATATTTTCGTAGTTAGGTGCTTTTAAACTTGAGTGGCATTGATATGAGATTAGACTGGATTAAGTAAGAAATAACAAAAGAGTTGATTGATAGTATGAATGCGAAAGGGGTAAGTCACGTTAAGTATTTAACGGTTTGATATTGACCTTTGCAAAAGTTAATCCTATGAAAATATAAATGAAATTGAATGTGTCTAAGCTACACTCTAGCTAACGGTGCTGTATTCCTGAAGTTCAAGTTGACGAAAATATAATCGCTAATATATAACACCCTTAAAATAATCCCTTGCCGTTAATTTGAAAGGAATTCCAGAGTTAGAGCATTGTAATTCCACAAATAATGCAACATGGTCATGAAAAGGACATGATGGAACAATTATTGCCATTACCAGGCAGCAGGGGCGTCAATTAGTGGGGGGGATTTCTAACTAAACCTTTTGACATACTTGTCACAGTCTTTAATTTGTAAACCTTCTTTACATCCCTTATTCCTATTGGCTGCCTCGTAGTAGGCCTGTTAAAGGAGCCGCTCTAAATTCCAGAGGCCTGTTAAAATGCTCTAATTCCAGAGTTAGAGCATTGTAATTGCATAAAAATGCAACATGGGTAGTTAGGGGCAAATGCCTAGACTCTTCTTAAAGTTTGAAAGACAAGCTGGAGTTGGTTGAAAAATTTATTCTATTGACACCTTTATTATTTGGTCATGAAAAGGACATGATGGAACAATGATGGCCATTACCAGGCAGCAGGGGCGTCAATTAGTGGAGGGGGAATCTGCCCCATAGATTTAAAAATATCTTTTTTTTGGTATTTTGATTAAAAAAAGGTATTTTCCCATTATGTGGACACCTCTAAAAAATCAAGTTTGGTTAATGCTAATGAAATAAAACATAATAGGAGATGAATAGGCCTATATAATAGTTTATAAACAAATTTGGGCTATATATTTGCAAATTAGGGGGGGGGGGGAAAGAATGCATTAAATTTATTAGGTTCCCAAACTAAACTAGGCCACCCCCCCCCCCCCTAAATCCAAAAAACAACAGTTTGAATATCGTATAGGCCTACGCATTGAAAACCACGCCATGGATTGCATTACTCTGAAGCCGTCTATTGAATTAACCCGTCAAAAACGTTTTTTTGTGACTGGTTTCCTCATAGGTGCCCATGTAATGGGAAAGTACCAAAAAAACATAATCACCTCTAGATTTTGAAAAATACATTTTGCCTCCACCCCTTAATTTTCGTCAATCGATAGCCAGGCAGTGCCGCTTAGACACAGACTCTGCCCCGCTACACGCCTCCTCTAGCCTCTTTTTTACCTACTGCTGTTTTTCTCAACAACAGAAATACAAATGAAGCTAATAGGCCAGAGCAGTGGAAATTAGAAGTAATAGGCTTGAACTACTTTTGTTCAAGTTACAAAATCTCTTCAGGTTTGTTCGAGTTCAAAATTTGCTGAAGTTTGGAATTTGTTACGAAAAAATTGCGGTAAATTTCTACCAAATCATATTATTGAGTTAGAAATAAAGTAAATACCCCATTCGATGCCCTCTTCTATGCTGATTACGAATATAATAATCATTTCTATCGGAAATGAATTTCAGCCGCCCCCCCTGTATATGCCAATTCAGGGTTAGGTTAGGTTAGTTACGTTAGGTTGTAGAAATATATACCCTGAATTGGCATATATAGGGGGGGGCTGAAATTCATTTCCGATAGAAATGATTACTATATTTGTAATCAGCATAAAAAAGGCATCGAGTGGTATATTCACTTTATGCGTAAGTCAATAATATGATTTGGTAGAGATTTACCAAAATTACTACTCCCGTAATTATGACTTTGGGAAGGGAACTATATCCAAAACTGCTTGAACTTTATCCACTACAGACCCTTTTAGGTTTTCAACTTACCTTGTACACCCTCAGTCCAGATATGCACATGTTCATTATTTAAAGTTTTGATGTTTTTTTGTGTTTTTGTTCTGCTACTTTAATTGAATTATTAAATAAAAAGAACAATTTTATTGTGTTGAAAGTAAGGAGCAACATTAATACTTAAAACGAACAGAAACTATTACGTATATAAAGGGGTTGCCCTCTCCTCAGTACCTCGCTCTTTACGCTAAAGTTGACTTTCTGTTCCAAATATTTAAGAATTACTCCTGATACACGAGGACCGTTTAAATAAAACTATAAGCTTTTTACAAATTCAAAAAAACTTTAACGTAAAGAACAAGGTACTGAGGATGGGGCAGCCCCCTCATGTACGTAATAATTTCTTTTCGTTTTAAGTTTTACTGTTGTTCCTTACTGTCAGTACAAGAAACTTTTTTTATTTAATTTCTGATAGTTTTTGATTAATGCTGGGAAATCCAGCTCCCCTTCCCATGGAAAATTCCCTTCCCCCACGACAATCTCTCATGGAAAATAATATCACATAAGCACCCCTACCAGAAAATCTCCTCCTCCCGGAAAATATCTTAATGCTTCCCGATATTATATGTAAGCAATGGGTAAAGTTCATAACTTGTAAACCCTCCCCCCCCCCAGAGGCCGTGAGGGGTCAAGTCAACCTCGAAGACATAGTTACCAACTACACTGAAGAAAATGGCTATCTCAAAATTTTAATCGGACAATTTTTGGTAAAAAAGGGAGGTGAAAGGGGGGAGGAGTAGCTGCCCTCCAATATTGTGGGTCACTTAAAAAGAGCACTAGAAGTTTTGATTCCGATCAAATGAGCCATCTTCCGAGGCTTTTGGAGGATCACTGGTTGCGATACGATCATCCCTGGAAAAAAAAAAAGTAAACACCCATCCGTGATCTCGTTTCTGGCAAAAAGTTCTACATTTTTGTATATAAGAGCCTGAAACATCTACAGCAGGGTTTTCTGATATTTTGAATCTCATGGTGTGATTTTCGTTAAGATCACTTGATTTCTTAGGAGTGTTTCCCTCCCTTTTTCAAAAATTAGGCGAATTTTCTCAGGCTCGTAACTTTTGATGGGTAACATTAAACTTCATGAACTTTTTGTATTTTGAATAAACATCAAAATTTGACTCCTTTGATGTATCCATTATTATCAAGACTCTGTTTCTTACAGTTCCGGTTATTACTGAGCCACATCGCTCCTTAATTACAGTTCGACACCACGAGGTGTTTGAAAACCATTTTTCTCTCTTAAATTTCTTGTAAATGACAAAGCAGCGTGGTCTAAGAAATAATTAACAAAAGAAATGTACCATTCGATTCCCTATGAACTATTGTTTCCAAATATAATAGTCGCTTATGTCGCTAATAATAGCTAATACAAAACTTGGCTGTTCTGTTGCTGTGCAATATTATTAGTATTTGATTCTGTTCATAAAATAATCCAAAATATCACCAGATTGAGGAAAAAAAAAAAACAGCAAGAGAGCGATCCACCGCGTCGGCAAAACCAAACAACAGAACTCTTAAAATAACATACAGCCTGTAATCGAATTGTATATGTTAGTACCAATTGAAAAGGGGGTAGTGTGTTTTTATTATGTTTAAGAGTTATTATTAAAGTCTATTGGCATATAAGCATTTCCATACTTTTAGTAAAAAAAGAGAAACTAACCGAAACAAAGTACAAATGCATATCATATTATAATGGTATAAAATCAACATCTATTCCAAAATCCCCCGCATAACGTTAGCTTTTCTAGAATAATTTTTGAAAATAGGCAAATTAAAAAATATATACAATGGGAAAAATTATATGAACTCACGGTTTAAGAAAAGCACGGGTTAGAAAATTTACCCCCCGTTAGTGTCCACTCTGTGCCGGATATCTGTGGGTTATCTGATGGTTATGAAGAAATGATTTAGTCTTTACACCAAAGTTTTGGAGTACCTTAAATGAGAATGGTGTGTCATATAGTCCAGGCTTGTCCGCGTGGGATCGCTAGGCCACAATCTCCCTCACATCAAAATTTATTTTCTGGTATTCCACCTATTGTTGGTGCTGTTTTCAAAATTTTGCCTTCCCTCAAAATTTAACCCCTACCTCCCGCAAAAACAGCAAGGAAACCCACAACAAAACGGGCTGAATATGCATTGGTAAATTTTACGCTGTGCGAGAAAATTCTGCTGCCCTTGGATGGATGAAAGGTTAAACTGGCTTAGCACTTGTTCCTCTTTTCAGAGAGCGTGCACTTTTGAACGATAAGATGGCCTTTTCACAGAAATAAACAAAATAAAGCTTCTTAAAATGAAAGTAAGAAGCAACATTAAAGCTTAAAATGAACATGAAATGTTCCGTATATAAGGGCGGTACCCCTTCATCAACCTTCGCTCTTTACGCTAAAGTCCATAGGTTCTTTAAAGATACTTCTCATTCAAATTCAACTGCCCTTGTGTTTGAGCACTCTTTTTTAAAGGATTGTGACAAAAAGCCAAACTTTAGCGTAAAGAGCAAGAGTTGATGAAAGGGTAGCGCCCCTCAAATACGGAATAATTTCTGGTCATCTCCAGGCTTAATGTTGCTCCTTAATTTTATATGAAATTAAAATAATCCTTACTTTTAATTTTAACTTGCTCCTTACTTGTTTTTTAAACTTAATCTCTGATTGTTTTTCAATTCATACAAGAAAATCCTCCCCCCCCCCAAATAAATTTTATCTTGCGAATTCCCACTGGAAATTTTCCTCCCTGCAAAAGTTCTCCTCGTGGAAATTAAAATCCCACTCCCTAGAAAATCTACCCTCTACCAAAAAAAAAATACTTATATTTCCCAATAGCAAATGCTTTATGCGAACAATGGGCAAATTACGCAACTTAGATCCCTTTTCACAGGGACTATTGATTGTCGTTTCATCCCCAAAAGCATTATTATTGGACATTTCAACTATTGGGAATGAAATAGCTATATAAAAAATTAACTGGATACGCACTAAAACCTTTGATATTCGTTCAAATGTGCCCCCTCCGCATCTTCTAGGAACATTGGTTCTATACGATCACCCCTGTAAAAAAACAACACTCATCCATCATCTTTCTTCGGACCAAAAAAAAAATACAAAAATCCACTTTTTTGTATATGGGAGCTTGACACCCCTAAAGTAGTGATCTCTGATATTCTGTATTTGATTATGTGATTTTTATTTAGATCACTTGACTTTTTAAGGGTTTCTCCCCCTTTCTGAAAATCTGGCAAATTTTTTCCGGCTTGTAGCTTTTGATGAGTAATATTAAACTTAATAAATTTCATATATTTGGAATTGATATAAAAATCCAATTCTTTGATGCAATCATTGTTATCAAAATAGATTTTCCGTTTTTAGAGTTTCGGTTACTATTGGACTGAATCAGTCCTTACTTATAATTAATTAAAAAAAAAACTTTCCGAAAAATAAGTTTTTCAAAGAAAAGCAAAGGCCATTTTAAACTTAAGCTCAGCAGATACAAATACCTGATAAAATTTAAACTCAAAACGACCAAAAATTACTATTAAAGAATAAATGAAACCCAAAACGAACGAAAAATAAATAAACAATCATAGCAGAAAACATACAACAAGTAATAATATACATGAATAAATAGATCTTAAAGGAAGTAATGCTTCGATTGAATATGAAAATCAAGCTTAAAAAAAAAATATATATTAAATATGAATATGAAATATGAAAATTGAGAGAATATGAAAATCTTAGATTGAATATGAAAATCAAGCTTAAAACGAAAAAAAAAATTGCTATTGAAGTATAAATGAAACTTAAAACAAACAGAAATTTTAAAACAAGTGAAACTTAAATTGAATATGCAAATATAGCTTGAAACGAACAAAAATCACTACAAGCAAGAGTTTGGGTATCGCTTCCTTCTCTCACTGTAAAAGTCTAAAACCTACTGCGTCATTGGCGCTTTACTGAAAACCGATTTTATTACACATGTTTTCATTTTTACTTAATATTAGAATAAACATTAAAATTATAGACTGATGAGCTTTCAGCAATTAATATCATTATACATCAAAGATTCAGTTTAATTTATTAGTTCTTTCTAAAGTTGTTCAAGACGAATATAGTTTCACTACAAACAAGAGTTTGGATACTGCCCCCTTCCTTAACTGTAAATAAAAACCAAAAGCCTACTGCGTCATTGGCGCTTAACTGAAAACGATTCATATTACAAATATTTTTTTCCAGTTCTTACAGCATTGAAAACCAAAATAAAATTACAGTGAAATAAATCTTTCAACAATTAATATCATTATGTATCAAATATTTAATTTGATGTTGTTCATACTTTCCAAGACTGTTCAAGACGCATATAGTTTTCAGTAAAGCGCCTGTGACGCAGTAGGTTTTAGACTTTTACAGTGATAGAAGGAGGCAATACCCAAACTCTTGTTTGTAGTGTTTTTTTTTTGTTCGTTTCAAGCTTGATTTGCATATTCAATTTAAATTTCACTCGTTTTAAATTTATTTATTCATTTACATTAATAACAATTGTATGTTTGTTTGTATTGATTGTTTATTTAATTTCTGTTCGTTTAAGTTTCATTTATACTTCAATAGCACAGCATTTTTTTTTCGTTTCAAGCTTGATTTTCATATTCAATCTAAGCATTACTCGCTTTAAGATCTAATTATTCATTTATATTATTACTTGTTGCATGTTTTTCGCTATGAGCGTTTATTTAATTTCCGCTCGTTTTGGGTTTCATTTATTCTTTAATAGTAATTTCTGGTCGTTTTGAGTTTGAATTTTGACAGGTATTTGTATCTGCTGAGCTTAAGTTTCAAATGGCCTTTACTTTTCTTTGAAAAACTTATTTTTCGGAAAGTTTTGTTAATTAATTTTTGTTCGTCTTTGATTGTAAAAAGTTTCAAGTTTTTTAAAAATCTCTTATTTCAAAACCAAACGTTTAAAAAACAAAATCAAATGTTTATCTAAGTATTGAAACTGTATTGAAAGTATTGAAGTATTGTAACAATATCAAGATGAAAAAATGGGTTTGTGTCAACCTCGGAGTTTTTATTATCTGATGTTTGAACTATTTTTAACAAAATGGCTATCTCAAAATTTTTATCGGATGGGTTTGGGAAAAAAGGGCGTGGGAATGGGGGGCTAATTGCCCTTTGGTCTCTTTTGACTGTTTAAAAATGAACTAGAACTTTCTATTTTCAATCAAATGAACCCTCTCTGAAGTTTATACGAGAGTCCCTTCTATAAGAACCATATGTACCCCCAGAGTATAACTCGTAACTCCTGTTACTGGGCCTTGGGGGTGGGGGTGTCGACCCCAGAGTTTTAATATCTGATGTTTGAACTATTTTTAACAAAATGGTCACCTCAAATTTTTATCGGATGGGTTTATCCATCCCATAAACCCAAAGGCGTGAAGGGCAGGAGGGGCTAGTTGCGCTCCGATCTTTTTTACTCTTAGAAAATGAACTATAACTTTTAATTTCCATTCAAATGAGCCCTTTCTGAAGTTTATACGAGCAACCCTTTTATCAGAACTATATACAGCCCCAGGATATAGCTTAGAATGCCTGCCCCCGGGCCCTGCGAAGGTGGTGTCGATACCGGAATTTTGCTGTCAGACCTTTGAACTATTTTAAAAAAAATGGTTATCTCAAAATTTGTGATAGCCAGTTTAGGAAAAAAGAGCGTGGGAAGGGCTGAGGGCCCTCCGATCTCTTTTGACTCTTAAAAATTGAACAAGAACTTTCAATTTCCATTCAAATCAGCCATCTCTGAAGTTTATACGAGCATTTCTTCTATATGAACCATATATGCCCCCAGGGCGTAACTTGCAACGCCTGCCCCCGGGCCCTGGGTGGTTGTGTTGATGCTGGAATTTACAAAATGGCTATAACTGTTTTTAACAAAATGTCTATCTAAAAATTTTTATCGGATACATTTGGGGGAAAAGGGGCGTGGGGGGATAGTTGCCCTATGATCTTTTTTTACTCTTAAAAACTGAACTAGAACTTTCAATTTCCAATCAACTGAGCCCTTTGATTTCCAATCAATAAGTGTGGGGGGGGGCTAGTTGCCCTCAGGTATCTTTTAACTCTCAAAAAGTGAACTATAACTTTCAATTTCCAAATTAAATGAACCCTCTCTGAAGTTTATACGAGGATCCCTTTCATAAGAACCATATACGCCCCCAGAATAACTTTTACAACGCCTGCCCCCCAGGCCCTGGGGGGTTTTTGACACCGGAGGTTTTGTTATCTAATTTTTGAACGATTTTCAAAAAATGGATATCTCAAAATTTGTAGTGGATGGGTTTGGGGGAAAAAGGGCGTGGGGGAGGACTAGTGCCCCTTTAATCTCTTGACTCTTAAAAAGTGAACTAGAGCTTTTAATTTCCACTCAAATGAGCCCTCTATGAAGTTTATACGAGCAACCCTTTCATAAGAACAATACATGCCTTTGGGGCATAACTTAGAACGCCTTTTACCGGGCCCTGGAGGGTCGTATTGACACTAGAGTTTTTCTTATCCGACCTTTGAACCATTTTTAACAAAATGTCTATCTCAAAATTTTCATCAGATGGGTTTGGAAAAATAAGGCGTGTGGGGGCTAGGTGCCCTCGGATCTCTTTTGACCATTAAAAAGTACGCTTGAACTCTCAATTGCCAATAAAATGAGCCTCTCTGAAGTTTATACGAGCATCCCTTTAATAAGAACCGTACATGCCCCTGAACATAACTTACAACGCCTGCCCCTGGGCCCTGGGGGGTTGTGTCGACACTTGAGATTTTCTTATCTAACTTTTAAACAATTTTTAACTTAATGGCTATCTCAAATTTTTTATCAAATGCATTTGGGGACAAAGGGGCGTGAGGGGGGACTAGTTTCCCTCCAATCTCTTTTGATTGTCAAAAACTGAACTAGAACTTTTAATTTCTAATCAAATGAGCCTTCTCTAAAGTTTTTACGAGCTTCCCTTCCATAAGAGCCATATATTCCCCCAGGGCATAACTTAAAACGCCTGCCCTCGGGCCCTGGGGGAATGTGTCGACCCCGGAGTTTTCGCTACATGGTTTTTAAACTATTTTTCCAAAAATGGCTATCTCAAAGTCTTTATCGGATGAGTTTGAGGAAAAAAGGGCGTGGAGGTGTCCTCTAATCTCTTTTGACTCTTAAAAAGTGAACTAAAACTTTTAATTTCCAATCAAATGAGCCCTCTTTGAAGTTTATACGAGCATCCCTTCCATAAGAACCATATATGCCCCCAGGGCATAACTTACTACGCCTGCCCCAGGGCCCTGGGGGGCTGTGTTGACAATGGAGTTTTCTTTATATAATCTTAGAACTATTTTTAACAAAATAGCTATCTCAAAATTTTTATCGGACGCATTTGTAAAAAATGGCATGGGTGGTGGTGGTTACCCTCCGATATCTTTTGACGCTTAAAACTACTACTACTACTAACAACTCATCGCAGCACCAAGCCGCCTGAGGCCAACACAGCTACGCACGCTCCTCCTCCACCCCAATCTATTCAAAGCCTCCCTTTTTACACCCGCCCACGAAGTTCCCATTTCCTTTAAATCTTTCTTTATGACGTCCTCCCAACCCAGACGGGGACGACCTGCTTTCCGTTTAGCCCTAGATGGTTGGCCGAAAAGAACAATCTTCGGCAATCTGTCATCCTTCATCCGAACAACATGCCCTAACCACCTCAACCTTTCTTTCATTATAGACCTAGAAAGCGGTATTGAACCACATTTTTCGTATAGCCTATTGTTTGAAATACGGTCAGTCAGCCGGGTACCCAGAACAATCCTTAAGCAATTTCTCTGGAAAACATCTAGCAAATCTTCATCCGCTTTTCGGAGCGTCCATGCTTCAGAGCCATATTTGACCACTGTCATCACTGTAGCTTCTAAGATTCTAATCTTGGTTTGCAGACTTATCTTCCTATTCTTCCAGACTTTTTTTAACTGTGAAAAAACACCCTGAGCCTTGGCTATTCTATTTTTAACATCTTCACTGCTCCCACCATCTTTACTAATAATACTACCAAGGTAAGTGAAGCTGCCCACCTGATCAATCTTTTCATTACCCAACGTCACCTTTTCATCTTCACTTATTCCTAGCCTTAGTGACTTGGTCTTCCTAACATTAATTTTCAAACCAATACTAGCACCCTGAACTCGCAAAACCTCTAAAACTTCATTCATTTTGCT
>JAQQPU010024222.1:0-12190 GCA_029168905.1 Artemia sp. Kazakhstan ARC1039
ATAGCTTCTCTGTTGAAATAATTTTGTGCGGCATAAATCAAACTCAGCCCACACACCCCTTAAGTTAAAGATGACATTCATTTTGAATGAAACCATTTAAAATAATTATCCCCACCCACTGAACAATCAGTCGTACGTGGCCCATGCGTAATTAATTAATACGGACACCAGAAACTTTGATTTCATGTGGTCGATTTCCCCAATCGAGTCAGATAATCCATGTAACAATAATCTAAATTCTCGTTCGATTACCGGTCATAAAATTACAAAATTTTATCCATATTATAATTAATGATGAACTAATTCTAGAACTAACGAAGAGATGCGGTTAATAAATTGCATGACAATCTTCACCGTTCACACCGTAGCCCCAGATATTGTAAAACATGGGTTAATCTGGTTAACATTGGTTAACATGGGTAAAACACGAGAATTCATTGCTTGCAAGTCAGAATACCTGGAAAGTATTTATGAAACTGGATCCCAAACCGTTCGAAACCTTATTCTAACAAGTAATGAGACTAGAGAAAAATACTAATGAGCTGAAGGACTCTATATTCCAATTCTTAAAATCGGACAAGAGCTGCAATCAACCAAAGACATGCAAAACAAGGAAAGTTAAGGAGATCCATCCCCATTATTCCTAAACTAAAGTCAAAATTCATAATAGATGACTTTGACAAGAAAATGGCAGAAATTGATAAGGCTCTAGGAGCCAACAATAGAGAAAGCCGAAGAAGAAGAGCAGTAAGTAAAATGGATGATTTCATAAGTGAACAAACTACGTTAAAATCCACCACAAGCTCTCCCGTAACCACAACCAGTATAAACAAACTCTACGATGGAAATTACGCCATGTTAAATGAGTTACCAAGCATATGGACATACCTTAAACAACTATAGCAAGACCATACCGCGAGCAACGTTACTATGAAAATATCACCAAAAGAAAAAAACGAAAATATCGAAAGCCAGGAAGAAAGACTGATACCACGACCACGCCCATACCTAGGGCACGATCCAAAGAAATACAATCCTCGTTATCGGCAATCACAACAAATACGGTTCCAGAACCAATCAAACTCGATGGTGAATCACAAACAAAATTAATCGCTCTGACTTATCTGAAACCAACGACATTCCCAACATGGACATGGTCCAAAGGACAAATATTTACGCATACCCACTCCTTCGGCAAAGTCTTTATACAAGCAAGAACAAGAATCCCAATAATGCTCACTGAGAAAATCTCATAAAATAAGAAAAAAGAAGAATATGTACCCAAGAAATGTTGGACAATTGATGGTAAATATACTTGTGCCAGACTAGCCATTGCCGACGAGGCAGCCAAAGTCTATGTTGAATCATTACCTGAACTTAATGAGAAAAACACCCTAAGAGTATCAATTCACCAATCCTTCTTGATATTGTACAGGCAGAAACTACAAGTATTATTCGAATTGTTCAATACAGAAATACAGAAGTTAAAACAATGTACCACGAGAGTCTTCGAGGTATTTTTTCGAAAAAGCAAATACCGTAGGTCTACTAGTCTAATTCCAATTGTAGGAGAATTAGCTTCTCACTTATTTGGGCTACCAACAGAAGAAGACTTTTATGTCCTAAGGGAAAACGTAAGAAAACCAAATAACGCTATGAACCTGATCTTACAGGTCCAAAAAACACAAGCCAGCTTACTCAACTATCAGAGGGACAAAATTGAGGCAATTTCAAAGAAAATTTCAAAGACAGTAAATATAATGAACTACTTGAAGAACGAGGTGGATCGTATGATAAGATAAGATTTATTGCTGAAAAGTGGCTATCACAAGCCCAAAAGGGCCGAATTCGCACTTTAGCGTCAAATACAGCGAAAAAAGAACAACAAAAACAAACAATCAAACAACAACAGAAAATTATGGTGTAACTCGACATAGTGACTATGTCATTACTTATCCTAGCATCTGATGTTAGCAAATTTTAATTCACGTTATTTGCCTTTACTGGAGGAACCTTATCCTACGACCTGGTAGATGCTTCCAACCTAAAAATTATCATGGATGAAATAAAAACACATCAAACATTCGGTCTACATCTGCCCACGGAACCAGAAGTAGCGAACCTATTCCACTATTACACAAAGCTGAAGGTTCAAATCACGGAGATAAACGAACAACTATTTGTAGTGGTAACAATTCCATTAATAAATCAGCAATCCATATATGACATATAAAATTTCTACGTTTCCAGCCAAAATAGGCGAAACCAATTCATTTATGACCATTACACCCGAAGCGGAATACTTGCTAGTCGATCAAGATAGAAGGAAATATGCCTTGGCTAACCCACAGAACCTTAAGGAATGTGTAGCATTTAAAAATCTAGTATGTCAGCTAACCCGGCCTATTTACAATATGAAATCTGGATCCTGCATGTGAAATATATTTTTAAAAGAAACCCAACAGAAATAAATTCCTGATTCGTGCGAAGCATTAGTAGGAAGTACAAAACGAGAGATATTTATTCATCTTAGAAATGATCTGTGGCTATTTTCTGTTCCAAAGGAAAGAGTTGGAACCATATCACGTTATAATAACACAGAAAGAATTGATCCAAGTTACAGAACCGAATTACTACTACAAAACGTGGGAACATTAACCATAAAACAAGGGTGTCAATTGGTAACCAAAGAAACCACAGTACAAAAACCATTGATAACTACAAGCACGAATATAATAAGTCCGAAGGTGATCAATTTCAAACCAGTGAATTTATCTTACACCATTCCAAGTATTAATAACGAGGAAGCAGAAACCTCAATATGGTCAAAAATAGAGAATGTCAAGGGAACTCTACCGCTTACGAAAATAAGAGAAGCTCTAGACTCCCAAATTCCCCTATGCGCAAATGAAGACCAAAGATTAACGTACGTAGAAAGTACATACAGACTATTTTCAACACATTTTTGGTGGAATATGCTCCTGACAATAGGTTTTGTGTTCATGATTTCTCTTACTATAAGAATGTTATTAACCCTGAATTATGGAAAAATTATTAGACCACATAGGAAAAGAGTAAAGAAAGATCACATCGAGTCGAGTGAGATGCAGAACCTAACCTCAGAACTCCCTGATAACCCTTAGGCAAAAAAAAACAGGAGGATATTATCAAACGAAAGGGTAAGGAGGTCCTCATTGGTCGTGCCATGTCCAATCCCACCTCTCTAATTATTGTTGGCGTAGGGCCATACAACTGTGACGATGAAATGTGCGTTTCTTAAGTGGCATCGACATGCGTAGACAGTAAAGGCATGAAAATTTATAGTAAATTAAGACCGCTTATTAAACTATGTTAGCTACCTCATGTTCAATAAGATAGTTGAAAATTAGTTGAATTAGATAGTTGAAAATTAAACGCAAAATTTGTTGAATGTTGAGAAACGTTTAAAATAAGTTAAGCGCTGAAACATGTTCGGAAAATATATATAAGTATTGTTGTCGAAATTGTAATATTGCGTTAATTTTTCCCCGTACTTGCTGCGTACTTGTCAGTCCAAGGTAGAATTTAGTAGACAAAACATAGTCATGAAAATACATTGTATCTTTCGTGACTATTTTTTGTCTACTATATTCTACCTTTGAGTGACGGTTCAGTGATTATGATTTGTAAATTCAAGCTGTGTTGTTGACTACCTGTCCCGCAATGTTTAATTATTATTGACGGTTCAGTGATTATGATTTCTAAATTCAAGCTGTGTTGTTGACCACCTGTCCCACAATGTTTAATTATTATTGACGGCTCAGTGATTATGATCTCAATTAAATGTTTATTTTTGGAAAGATTATATTCGATCAAGATACAATTGTTTGCTACTTTTTAAATTGCACGATCAAGTCTTATTCGATTTTAGGTTCATATGTTTAGTGGTTCTGTTTTACATGGGTGACTATAAGTTGGAAGGGAGGGAGGCTTACAACGTAATCTGAGGTTTTGAATTTTGATCCCGTTACTGTAACCCTTCCCATTGTTAACGATGTCCCCATCGTTGTGTTTACTACTTCTCTTTTTATTTTTTTTTATTTTGATCCCGTTATATATTGATCACCTTGGGACTTATTATAGATATAGTGGGGAAATTTTTGTTGTTGATTGTTGGTGAGGGGGATTTTCATGCGACGGAGGATTAAAACAGTGGGTCAAACGGGGAGCATATGTAATTGACCATTACTGAGTCAAAATCAGATTATATAGATTCAGGTTCCTTAGGAAGCGGTTGGAGACACAAGGGCTACTATTTCTGAGAAGTACTAATATGAAGAGACAAAAATAAGAAAGTAATGTATTTATTTGATCAGGAATATCAAATAAATGGAACTTCAATTTAATGGTGTGGGCACTATGGTAAATTGCACACTGATAGATAGGTTCTAACACGGGTCTTTTCAAATCACGAGTTCTATATTTGGTTTGAACATAGTAAAAGACTTGTATGACACTGTCAAAAAATTGTTAATGGGATGATAATAGGTTCATTCAAAACTTACATAAGTCTGGTCAAGAACTAGTCGAAAGAATCCTCTAGTCTGAGAGAGAACTCTCCTAGGACTGTCCTAAGACTTGCTCTTAGTTGCCAACTCCTAACTAACTATACTATCCAAATTTCACCAGAGGTTACGTTAAGGCGTTGCTGAAAGTATAATATCCGTATTCCTATTGGACCAAGAAAATTATTGGATCAAGAGAATTGTTTCAAAAATGACTTGTAATTTATCGCAATGAGACTTTGTATTATTACGGAACAATACAATTTGATTACATTGTGATACATAACATAAACGCTGTTTTGGGACAATACAACTTCATTTCACGAAAATAGATTGCATCTTTCGTGGTCTACTAAATTCTACCTTTGAGTGACGGTTCAATGATTATGATTTCTAAATTCAATCTGTGTTGTTGACCACCTGTCCCGCAATGTTTAATCACTATTGACGGTTCAGTGATTATGATTTCTAAATTCAAGCTGTGTTGTTGACCAACTGTCCCGCAATGTTTAATCATTATTGACAGTTCAGTGAGTATGATTTCAATTAAATTTTTATTGTGGGAAAGATTATACAAAGTATAATCGATCAAGATACATTTGTTTGATACTTTTTAAATTGCACGATCAAGCCTTATTCGATTTTTAGGTTAATATTTTTAGTGGTTCTATTTTACATGGGTGACTTTAACTTGGAAGGGAGGGAGGCTTACAAAGTAATTTGAGTTTTTTGAATTTTGATCCCGTTACAATGAGCCCTATTCAAAAGCTGTACAACCATCCCTTATATGTGAAGTGCCTCTAGAGAATAATGAAAAATAATACATTGAGCCCTTATGGCTCTTTTTATTAGGCAATGCTATAGCATGCCTCTGACTTAAACAGGCGAGCAGGGCTGGATCTCGGGGCTCAGAGGGGGCAAGTGCCCTGTGTGGCATGTTCTGGGAGCAGCAAAACAAGCTAAAACTGTAATATTTATGGGCAAAAATTGTAATATTTTCAGCAGTGGTGGTGTAGCAGGAGGCATTGGAGTAAATTTTTGTTTTCCCCCCCCCCCTGAAAAAAGCCAAGTCCAGCTCTGTTTGTAAGTAAAACTTTCAATTTCCCTTTTAATGAATATCTAAAACTTTCTAGGGAAAATAAGGGGGGAGGTGCATTATCCCACATTAAATTTCCTGTGGGGGGATGAAAATTTACCCCAGGGTGGGGAGAATTTTCCCCAGGAGTTTTTGAAGGAAAATTTTTTAGGGGAAGGGAAACATCTAGACCCAAAGTTTTTTCAAATGCCTCTTATATTCAAATTACTTTAATGGGAAACATACAAAGTTAACAGCATAAAGTAACGGGAAACTTGAGGATAACAAACAATTTGGGTTAGCCTATATGTTTGACCATTAGAGGGGAGGGAAGGGATAGTAGATTAAAGTGCTTTTAGGAGCAAAATAAGTATCTTAGAATGATGTTTTGTTAATAATCAGAATTTTATGGTACTTCCTTTTGAAAGGGAAACATTTAAACCAAAACCACCAACTCTTTCTTCAAATTGAAATAATTGCAAAGAAGCAGTAAAGCAGCAAATCCCAAGGGAAGCAAATTGCAAGCATAAATACCATTCAAGGTATACTTTTGGACATTTTTTATGGCCTTTTTTTAGGTTGCAGTAGTTTCAATACAATGAAGAAACAGAAAAATGTTTTAAAGCAGTTTACACATTGTATTGTGTTTCTTTTAGCCAATGAATATAAAATATACTAAAACAAAACAGAAAACTCTAATATTATTACTTTATAATACCCAAAATGTTTATTTTAATCAGATTATCAAGTTTTTCTCCATTTGTATATATTTTTCAATATTACACTTTAGTAAATTATACACTCAGCTTGCAGATATAAATTTAAAACTAAGAAAATTATAAATTTAATGATATGACAGTATTGATGAACCATGGCAATAATTGTTGCTAATGCAGAAGTAACCCTTTTCAGAATGGAATATGGTACTAGTTTACAGTTCAGTGTCATGAGAAAAAAACACTATTAGATTCTGATAAAAAACTTTAAAAAATAAAAAAATACTTACTTGTATCATTCCTAAAACAGCTTTGCTTTACTTTATTATAACACCCTCCTTGGTATACAAATTAAAAACCAAGTTATATACTGTTTCAACTTTAAAATAAGCCCTAAAATATTTCCAAATATTGTTACTAAGTGCTTCATATTGCTTAACCCCCTTACCCTTGCTGATGTTCAAATATACAGCCAAGCTAAATTTATATTTCTTATGTATCTGAAAATAGTTTAAAAACTGTAAATACATGGACAGGGGCATCTAAAGACATGGGTGAAGGCAGAGGGGTCACCCCCCTAACTTTTTTGGAATTCAGTAAAGTTTTTGCCAAAGGGAAAAATTTTGCAAAATTGGCAGAAAATATGTAAAATTCCTGATTTCTGTAGATTATTTGACAGCGATAAGGTACCATAGCAATTAAGTAAGATCTATGAAGTTTGACCCCCCCCCTCCCCAAGGAAGAGGCTTAGAATGTCCCTGTGTAGGGAAATATATCGGTTGAGCTATATATTTTGGTTTTAAGATTCTGTATAGATTAATAACTAATTTGAGTATTTTTCTAGTTTTTAATGTTCTTTTCAGATTGTTATGGTTATTTATTCTCTTGAACCCTGCTTGTGCATTGAAATTCTTTGTAATTTACTGAATGAAATTCTTTATTTATTATTTACAGCAGCTAGGGCCAATTGATTAACCATATTTCCGGTAAATTTTTTGTTGTTCATATTATTGACTTAAGAATAAAGTGATTATACCATTTGATGCCTTTTTTATTCTTTTTATGGAAATAGTAATTGCTTCTATCGCAATTCAAATTTAAGCCTCTTTTGGAGTCTTAAAAATGACCAAAGTATAGAAATAATAAACACATAATAATATTCAATAATTATGAGGAACTGCAGGGCAGCATACTCCAGTCTTTCGGAAATTGGCTTTACTCATCACAAGACAAATCACTTCAACAACTTTGTTGACTCTGAGGATATGACCATCCACACCCAAGGTATTGAGAGGCTATGGTGCTCTCTGAAGAAAAATTGCAAATGGTCAGGAATGAGGAGTCTCTACTTGATGCAGTACATTACTAGATTTCTCTTCCTTGAAACCTATGAGCCAGAACAGCACCTTCAATATTTTTTTGTTGAAGATACACAGCTTTACCCCCTGGGTCAGAGCCCTCAACTTCTAGAGTAGTGGAGGCTGAAGCCAACAAAGGAGCATATTCTGATGATGATTCAGATGAAGGGGATATCTGACTGGTTTAAATTTCCAACATTGTTTAACTGCAATAATAAAGGTATTTAAATTTGCAATAGAAGCAATTATTATCTTTGTAAATAGCATAAAAAAGGCATTGAGTGGTATGTTCACTTTATTTTTAAGTCAATAACAGTCTATAATGAAAAAACAATTTACCATATTACCTTTGTTTCTTCAATTTTATCTGCTCTTGAATATGTTTTAGCCTAGTCAGTTATTATATCACTATAATTGAATAGCCTAGGGCTTAGAAGAACCATCAGGGGGAGGGGAAACAGGGAATGATTTTTCAAAAAACTTTTTCCTTATTTTGTTCTAGTATGTCACCATCTGAAATAAAGCTACTCTATATCTTTACCTATTTCGAGAAAATTAGCGGTTAATGTTTAGGTTAGCCTATATTAACACACTAATCAGATAGATATTAAAAAAAAACATACCACTAGCATCAGAATTTCATCTTGAATCCAAATACGTATATTCATTTCCCTTGCAAATGTTGTTGTTGTTTGGGGTTTGACGCGTTCGACCAATCGGTCATATGCGTACGTATCACTCGATTATTCTGTGCCTTCTGTAATCACTAGCTTGCTTGGGTGCCACTTCAGCCAATATTCATTGAGCCAAATCAGGTATCACTTATTTAGGGGGTCATTCACCTGTAGCAAATGCCTCCGTTGAAACGCGAGAATCAGAGTAATTCAGCACTGCTTTGTCATAAAACAAATAAAATACAATTACGACACAATAAAATACATAATGCAAATATACATCTTTCTTGTCACATACGCCAACTCTAAAAAAGCCGATAAAACATAGGTAAAAAAGAAAAATTATACTAAGTTTGATGACTCTAAAATGAGCTAAAAAAAAAAAAAAAAAAAAAAAAAAAAAATAGGGAATGAAACAAACCAGTAGTCTTAACAAACCTACCTAAAATGTTTGTGATTAGTCGTCTAGCCCAAGGAGGATACGTGTGATGTCCTAGAACAGAGTGCATTGTTAATGCCTTAAATGCCCTCTCACAGCAACTCCTTAGTATTTCCCTCTCCTTTTCATATTTTCTACAGTTGAAGATGATGTGACGTATGTCTTTATACACTCCACATGTGTCGCAGTTGGGGGAATGGGTCATCTTCCAATGGAATAGTGTTGATTTTGTCTTTGCATGGCCACATCTAAGACGAAAGAGACAAGTTGAAAGGATGCGAGATGGGAGGAACATTTCTTTTGACAGCTGCTTGTAATTATAGAGATCAAGAAGCTGGGTATGAAAAGAACGGAGCCAAGCCTCTTCTTCCTCCAAAATTTTTGAACTGATTGAAGACAGGAATTCAAGACCAGTAATAAGGGTTTTTGTGATCGGACCCAGATGGGAGGCTTGTTTTGAAGCCTGGTCTTCTAGTTCATTTCCTGTTATACCACAGTGTGCTGGAACCCATATAAATAGGACTGATATACCATTTCTTGCAAATTGTGTAGCCAGATTTTCAATCTCCATGGCAACATTTCTTGCTTGGTGTTGCTGGTGTGAAAGGTAATCCAGAGCTGACAGTGAATCAGTGTAGACAATATACTTCTGATGTTTGTTCTCTGTTTGGCTTGATATGGCTTGAGGAGAAAACTTAATTGCCATAAGTTCTCCAGAGAAAATTGTCAGGTAGGGGGGTATGCCGTAGGAAAGAGACAGGCCCTGGGAAGGTATAACTACTGCACAGCTGCAATTTGTTTCTGTCTTTGAGCCATCTGTGTAAACTTAGATGTAGTCCTGGTATTCTGCCAACTTTCCCAGGAATATGATTTTCATCACTGTTTAAGGGAGGTCTTCCTTTTTTTCCAATGCTGATCTTAGGAATAATCAGTTCCCCAATTCCTTTGGAGGCACTGGGAGTATCACCATCAAAATTAACAGTCAGTCTGCCATTCTCTATGAACTCTTCCATGCCAGGGAGGCAAAGCAATCTCTGAAAAAAGGGCATCTCAGTTGCTTTGTAGCGGACATCAGGGTTGTGGTGGTTAATGATTCCTTGATATATAATGTGGTTCTTGAGTCTTATCTTCTTTCCAAAATATCTTGCAAGGAGATAATTTCTGGAGTGAAAGGACTGGATCCCCACTTCATAGTACATAGCTCTAATAGGAGTCGATTTTAGGCAGCCAAGGGCTCTTCGTAAGATTGCTTAAAGGGTTGTGTCAAGTTTCTTCAGGAGATATTTCTTGGCGGATCCATATATAAATGATCCATAGTCTATCTTGGATATCACCACTGACTTGACAATAGTTGAAGCAAAGGCTGTAGGGGCTCCTCTTCTTCCAAGGCAGAGAGCATTACTGAAGTTTTGTCTTTGTTTGAGACTGCCAATCAGCTCATCCAGATGGGGTTTCCATGTCAGTTTTTGGTCAAATACAACTCCCAGAAAGCGTGCATGTTCTGCAACCACAATCCCATGTCTATTCAGTTTCACCAGTGGTTTGAAAGCATCCCGGTTATGCATTTTGTGGAAAAACACACTGACTGACTTATTGCTTGAGAAGACCATATTATTACTTTTTGCCCAAATTGATAGCATAGATACAGCTTTTTCTGAGGCTGACTGTAAGCATAAAGGGTCTCTCCCCACAACTGCAACAGCAATATCATCAGCATACAGAAAAAGCTCTGCTCTAAAGACATTTTCCAGGCTTATATCGTCACAATAAACTGAGAAGAGAAGTGGACACAGAACAGCCCCTTGAGGGAGTTCAATGTCAAAGGCTTTCCTCCTAAACTCTGAGAAGGAGCCCCCCAAGGAGGCCTAAAACTCCCTACCCATCAAAAATTGGTGGATCCAATTTACCAGTAGGTCTGGTAAGCCCATTACAGATAGCTTTCTTATTAGTTGCCTCATATCTACTCTATCAAATGCTGATTCCATTTCTAAAAATATTACATGAGCTGCTTTTCCTTTTTAAAAGCTTTGTTTGATCAGATTCTCTAGTCTAGCTAAGACATCTGCGGTGCTCCTTCCAGGGAGAAATCCGAGCTTTTCAATTTGAATGTGGTCTGATAATGGGGTTAAAATTCTTTGTTTTATTACCCTCTCAATTAGTTTTGCAACACAAGAGGTGAGTGATATGGGGCGGTATGAATCAACCAGCGTAGGGTCTTTTCCTGCCTTGAGAAGTGGGATCACTGTTGCCTTATTCCATTCAGATGATATTGATAACTCTATGAGAGATCTGTTGAATAACTCTGTCAGTAGCTCAACAAATGTACCTGGCAAATTTTTCAACATCAAATTGTGAATTCCATCAGGGCCAGTTTTGAAATCGATGGCCAGTTTTGAAATCTGAAAGCTGACGTGAGAAAATGGAACAGTACCATTTTTGAGACTGAGTTGATGGGGTTCAGTCTTATTTCAGAGTTCAGAGCAAACACATCTAAAATCTAAAGCGGATAACTTATGAACTTTATTAAATCAGTGAATTTCGTAACAACAATTGGCTTGGGATTGTAGTGACGTATAATCCTGTCCTATGTGTATCAATTAATTCGTTGGTGATAGACTTTTGGCGAGAAGTGGAATTTGAGATTGGATAATTACTGATTGGATAGTTCAATAACGCTGGTCGGAGAAACGTCAAATTTGGATTTCTCAAACACTGCATTTTCTGAAAGCGGGCCCCGAGTGATAGCTGGTTCTATTACCATACAGGGGCCCTTGCGAGTAAGTATCACTCCATGTTTTTTTGAAAATTTTTGAAAGCATAGTGGAATTATAGTCAGGAATTATGGCACTCACGAGACAATATTTTGATGACCGAATGGACGAAGTCCTGCAGAAAATCGCAAGGCTCCAGTAGGAAAATAAACTTCTACGGTCGGAAAACAGGTTGCTCAGATCCGAGCTTTTAAGAGTTAAATCGACCGCTCTTCGGTCAGAACTATACTCGAGAAGAAACAATCTTGTTATCCACGGTCTAGAATCTTCAGATGGCGAAGATCTCCGTCAGAAAGTAGTTGGCTTCTTCGAATCAAAACTCGGAATAGCTACCGCGAATGAGATACGGATGAATGTGGTATACAGAATTTCGAAGAAACCCTCAAATGCCGAGTCGTCTGGCTCTAGCGGTCCAACACTGAGAAACAGCGCGCAACGAAAAAATTCCGCTGATGCGATTTTCGCTAGCCTTGAAAATTTTGATCGGTCAGAAATAATGAAAGAGTGTGGTAAACTGAAGAAACCGGTTTTAGCGTATCTGTTGACTTGCCAGCTGATCTCGGGAAACGACGCAAAGAACTTTTATCACTTGGTTATAAGCTACGAAATTCAA
>JAQQPU010024223.1:0-12791 GCA_029168905.1 Artemia sp. Kazakhstan ARC1039
AGATTATTTTTACCTCAGAAGCTATTTAAAAAAGAGATAAATGCAAAATTATGTACTCTGTTACCGTTAGCTTAATGCTCAATACTCATCTCTTTTCTTTAAACAAAAAAAAACAAAATTAGATTACAAAATAATAATAATACCCATAATTTAATAGCCATTTTATCTATCTTACATAATATAAATTCGATAATTAAGATCATATTTAAAAAAACAAACAATCCAAATTTACCACCCTTTAAGATCTACTTAAATCAAAACTACTTTGAATTCCCCGACATAACAGATTCCTTATTTTTCTAAATAAGTAAGAAAATCCCAACTTAAACGTGGCCATATTATTAATATAAATTTTATTCATTGACCTTTTGCCAAGGAAATAAGTCTCATTAACATGTGTGAACACGCTTCGAAAAGAAACCAACTTACCCTTGACGTAATTATACATTAAAACACCCTTAAAAATCAAAACCGCTGGAAGTGTTTCCAACTTAACGTAAGCCTCACGACACGATTCAGAACGGCTTATATTAGCTAATATTCTAATAATAATTTTTTTGCAAAAAACCCAACGGAAGACGAACTGAGGAGAAAGTCTCCAGCCATATTTAAATACAATAAAAACTATAAGGGTGGATTAAACTAACATATAAATACGAATTATATCAAATTTGACGATACTGGTTTGATTATTTCATCTGAAGACTTGGAAATGCCTTCCATAATGTTGAGAATAAAGCTGTCCACGCAAAAACATCTTGCTTCCGATCCAGATAAAGCTTTAAGTACTTAATGAAAATTAGAGCTTCCAGGGAGAGTGTAAAGAGGGAGGCTTTGAGTAGGTTGGGATAGAGAAGGAACCTATGTAGCTGTACTGGTCTTTCGGGGTTTGGTGCTGCAAGTTGCGTCAATTTTGTACCCAGACATCCATATCCATATAAGAAAAATTCCAACAGTTCGTAAATCCCCCTGCGGTCTATTTTAAATGCAAGCGGTATACATGGGAAACCATGGCAATGACTGCCAGATGGGGCGCATTAGCGCCATTTGGGCGCTTTTGAAAGGCGGCTGCGCATTGAATTTTTCAAATCGTCGCGTTGCTCCCTTTTTATGGAAAATCGTTCAATTCTGCGTATTTTCTTTAGAAAAATGGCATTTTCACTTTATGACAGTGCAACTTTATACCAGACATCTGTTAACACTGATACCATGCATAAATTTTTTAATTCGTCTGGATTACATAATTCAGTGTATTTTGTAGTTTTGTGATATCCTGTGAATGAGTGCTTATACTTTTCTTTGTTTACGTTAACAGCAATCTCTAGGTTTACTAATCTTGTCATAATTTAAGAATAGATTCTTAAAGTGTTTTTCTTCCCTCTTTTCCGCTTTCGTAGGAATTTTTCTACATCGGGCATGTGAAAGATTGCTATTTGGTGAATTGTGTGTATACATAAAATTGTAATAGTCTACGTCTAGACTGTACATTCCATAGATATTTGTATGTATCCTGTATTATGTATGCTCCACGAATCATTAGTCAATGAAAATATATTTTCCTTAAGATACAAAAATTGTTTTCTCTAGTCATTGCTGGTCTAACTTTTTTGCTCAACCCCGCCAGAATAGAGGGTTCATTTACACCTATTATAACCTATAATGACAGTAATTATTCAAATTCCATATATTCTGACCCTCATCACCTCGCTATGCTCTGCAGAGGTGAATTTAGTGGAGAGACAGAGGGGGTACTTGCCTCGGGTGTAGAAATTCTAGGGGCGCAACATTTCATATAAGTAATCTAACGGTTATACGCCTAATCATTTGTAATATTATTAATAAAGTAGAGGGCACAGTTGAAAATAAAAATGATTAATGAACTACTTATTGATTATAGAAATAACCAATAATAATAATAATTAAAATAATTAAATTAAAAATAAATTATTAATTAATTAATAAATTGAAAACAATTTTGTTAATAAATGATATTTTTGTTAAAATTTAGCCTGTAAATTTTGTGCGGGACCGATGAGGACGCTAATCAATATTTTGCCGCGGGCGAAAGAAAGGCCAGAACCGCCAATGATGCTATGCCTTTCTGAATAGGATCCTCAAAAGTCCAGATGTCCCCAGTTGAAATTATTTATTTTTCGTATAAGCGAAAAAAGGGATCTTTCTTTTCTTATTGCTCGGGTTTTGTATTTGTACATACCTAGATAATTCCGTAAACCATATTGGCCTGCCATAACAAAAATAACATTGAAGGAATAAAGATCGAGAATAGCGAATTTTCAGGCCAAAGAAATGACATTAACTAGTATTGGACGAGAGCTGTAGATTTTGCTAAACGTAGATATTGTTAAGTTGACCGTTCTTGGAATTAGGGTTTTTGACTTTTAAAGTTCTTAATTACACTATTCTTTTTTTGCTGGATTATCTCTGAAAGTCAAAAAATTCTTACAATAAACACATATTGGGTATTTTATGTCTAGTTTTATAACCTATGAAAAAAACGAAAAAATCGTAAATAAGAGAGAAACGAGGATAATAACAGCCGGTGAAAATAAAACAAACACGACTATGCAAATATTTCAGTCAAGACCTCCGCTTAACCGTCTTCAGTGCAGATTAATAATAATAATAGTAATTAAAAAATATACAGATAAAAATCCAAAGGATAATATAAAACAAAATCTTAAAACGAACACTAGAGGTAAAATAGGAAGACCCTTTCCAAGCAATGATGAAAGGGTATGATTAGCCAGTTTGGTATCAGAAATTACTTATAACCTATGAAAAAACCTGCTCATTTTAGTACCAAAAAAGATTAAAACAATTTTTGTTTCAAAAGTATATAATTTCATAACTACAATATAATAGCTTTCTCATAACTTTCTGTTCATGGCAGCGATAACAAGCATATCACAACAATATAACAAATAAAGCAAGCTAATACCTTTCTGCAAAACTAAAACTAAATAAATTTTTCTGATCAATTAAAAAAAAAACTAAAAATATGATATATAAAAATAATGTAAAATAAAATCCATCTTCTTTGAAAATAATTATAAAAAATAGTAATTCATCTTTTCGAAAAAATTCTCACTTAGGACAACATATACATATATAACACATTAATACTAAGCAATTAATTAAAAAATGTATTAATAGCCAAAACCTAATAAAGGTACTACTATAATTTTAAACGCATAAGATTTTAGATATGCTTATGACTGTTTGTTATAAAATAAGGAAAAATCAAATAATAAAAACTGTATTTTATTACAAACTTAGCTTAGCGCATTTGAACTTTTAACTTAGCGCATTTGAAATTCTTTTGGATCTGAACTAGTGCCAAGCAATACCCAAGGATTCTAAAACTGTAAATAGCCCTAAAACTGAATATAAACTGAAACGAATTGCAACAAGTTCATTAGTAATTAAAAATTTCTAGTGACAACAATAGTATAACATTATGTCTAGCAGAGCTACAAAATTCAAAACAAGCTTAAATTACTCAATTTCAGTCTGGAATAGAAATTCTAAAGTTATATAAATCCTTTTAAGGGCTGACGTGTTTCGATTTTATAATATTTCTGACTGATTTTCGAAAAGTTAGGACCGGGTTAATAGTTTACCATTAACCCGGTTTTAATTAAATGATTTCTATTACGATTTACTCAATTCTTTGCATTAAAATTGTCATTTTTACCTTCAGTCTAATGTAAGGCGTAATTTTAAAAAAGTCTGGTCTTCTGACAAAGGCTTATTATAATTTTAGGATTTTACTGGGTGTCTCTAGATAGCATTTTGTGTTTTCTTGGGGTTCTTTTTTCTCTCTCTGAGGCAAGTTGGGGGTCCCCTCTCTTAAGTATACTATTTACTATAATTTTTCTCCATGGAAAATGAGGAGCTCACGTTACAGAGCAAAAGCTGCAGACAGCTCCCAAAGCTTTCTAAACTCATAAGCTTTCACTACCCTAAAAAACCTTATTAATTTTGAGGCCTTTTTTAATAATATAAAATTCGAAGGAAAGATGAACCACAAAAGTAAAATTTTACAGGATAGAGTTAACCCATCTAGTAGAAAATATACTTTATCAGGGATCTTCAAGAAAAACTTCAGAGGTTTGAAGCTCTCATCAGGTTTGAAAATCTCAAGTCCTATTTTTGACCTATAGCATATTTTTATCTTTTTAGTACAGAAATATGAAATGTGCTTCTATTGGATCAAGTCAAAAGTAGAATGGGTGCACCTGAGATTGACCAAGCACTAAAAAGGCACCGATTCAGCTTTCATGCACTTGATTGAACAACCCACACAATAGTAGCAATTTAAAAGGTGTTATGTGACATAACAGTTTTACATATCTAACATTTGTCTCCTTTATTTTAAACTATTTGATTCTCAGCTCATGTAGGATTTTCGCTTGGATCCTCTTTTTCTGACCATATGAATTTTTGGGAAACAGATAACATGAAAATATTTTGGCATTTTTTGGACTTCAGAAAAAAAATCTGTAGAAAAAAACAATTACTAAAAAAGGTTAAATACTCAGAAATGTACTTTCAGTTAATTGGTTCATTACCAAAATTGATGGTGTCTTACATAACGCCTTTCGAAATAATACTACAAATTATATATGTACACAAAACTGTTAAAAAAACAAAAATGCAGAAAATTTATACAAGACTAGCTACGATTTACAAATAGCAACACTTAGGTAAGTAATAATACCTAATTAGGTAAGCAAGTTTTTTCCCTATGCCTAAGCCTATGGGGGTTTCAAAAAATTTTCCCAAACGAAAATTGTGTCCTCCAAAATCATAAAAAAAAAGTTTGGTAAATACATAAATTTAAACTAAATTCAAATTATTAATTTTTCTTAAAACTAAATTTGGGGTGGGTACTTTGAAGAGACCAAATTTCTTTGTGAAAAATTCAGAGAAATTCCAAAAATTAGAGAATAGAGAACTTCTGTATCATGATAGCATTTTTTGCTAAGTTCAGACTCAGGGGAAAAAAACTATTAACCAAAAAGTCCAAAAACATTTCTGAATCTAGCCCCTCGCTGTCTTGATGGTGCTGGACTTCGGAACGCGGGCGTGGCCGGTGCTGGTGCTGCACCTGGAACTACAAAAGAACACTGAACTCTACAAACTGAATCAGCAAGGATAGCATCCCTCCCAACTTCAGCTAAGAGTCTCTGACAGTCGACACGAAGAGATTGGCACTGAGCTCCTTCACTGGTACAAGTGCATGATGTACATGGTGAAACAAGACTTGATGCCCCCAAGGCGATGACCTTTCCTTGAGCAACACATGATCTGGCAGAATCCCTCCAAGGACCGAAGTCCATAGTTGGAAGTGTACGACACTGCACACGTGGATTTAGGAAATTATGAGGTATGTCAAATGGTGAACGTGTTATCTCAGAAATTGTGTCACTGTTCTCACAAATAACACGGGCAAAATTGACCTTTCTAATTTCAGCCAGCTGTGCCTCAGTGAACCTACCAGCGGTGTTTCCATTTTCATACCTGAAAAGATTTCAGTCAGTAAAAAAGTTTTAAGTAGCTTTCAAATTTTATCATCATTTTAGGCATTATTCTATTTTCATTCTAAGAAACAATTAAGATTCTTTTCTACGCTCAAGCAAATGAGTAAATGCAAAAAAGAAGGAAAAAAAATCGGAACATTAAAATCCATGAAACAGATTGAAAGCAATGGATCTTATTTTACCATAGTAAACTGTCTCATGACCATAGGACAGTTGTATCACAGATAGGCAATGCATCAAAAACCAAGTCCATCATCGACATACTCTTGGATTGTTTTTTCATATTTACTTTATAAAATTTGGTCATATTAGTAATTTTAATAAATTTAATGTTGACTTAGATCATTGTCAATTCAACAATTCATTCATGACTGTTTTTGGGCTAGACAACTTTGTATATTTTCTAAAATGACATGACTGGTGCCCATTAGTACATGTTCTAAGTCAAATCCAGCAGTATATCTTTTTTAGCATTTCCTGAAAATCCTACATGATAAATTCCGTTATATTGACCATTTGACTACATTCAGTAATGACCATTTGGTCTTTGGTAGGTCATTAATGACCATTATATTGTTGCTAAGCCGTAAAATGATGAGTATTTTCCAAGTCAGATGAGAGATGCAGTAAAATCTGACTAAAGAAATATTGGTCATTAAACACGGATAAATAAAATCCATGGTTGTATCTTCTTTAAATGTTACTAGTAATTTTACTATGATCAATAAAACCAATTGAGTTTTGTTTTATGATTAATTACCATTTGCCCATATGTGAGCCAGAGATTCCTAAACATTTTCCAAACCTATTATCAGTGCAGCAAAATATCACCCGACAGCAGAACTTATTTTGGAATTTTTCAAGTATTTTCTTCAATTATAGTAGTCAACGATTTACTTGTCTAACTTCAGCAATGACCCTTTCCAGGACCAGTAAAAACCCCTTGGCTATTTCTTGACCTAAATTATCATTGTTCATTTATGACCATTGAATATTTGATTAAATAAAGAAGCATTAATAGTGACTATTGACCGTTTGACTACATGCAGAATTCACTGATTAAATTTCACATAGCAAAGCGTCTCAAAACACCTACATCTTTGAGTTTCATTAAATTCCTTAAAATTATACGGACATCAAATACTACTATGTTAAGCGACCTCTGTTTTTTTTCTCAGTGGGTGGAATACACAAAATACCACTATACTCTATATAAATTTACATTTATCTGCCGCAATTATAAACCCAGTTGACACCAAGACACTATACTTAGCTTTGGGGAAACTCTAGAATTGGTTGGAATCTTATATCTGGCAGATCACTAGCTCAACAAATTTTGAACTTTTACACTCGATCTTTAAGACTGGGTCCAGTGTCTGAGCACCGCATTAATTACACCATAAGTTTCATGGTCACATCAGCCGCCAAAACCCAGTAAAGAAGGAACTTACGGAGTAATGAATAAGGCATATTTCGATTAATTAACGGAGTAAGGCCCATAGTAGCTGAAAATTTGAAAACGCGTTTTGAATAATGTGTAAGTGATAATTAAACTTAACCAGTGATGATATTTATTGATTTAATCTATTTTGACTCTAAACTAAGCAGTTATACATCATGTATACTCAGAAAACACTCAGGAATATTACATGAGAAAAAACTTTTTTGCGTGCAGACAAAAAGTCCGCGCAGCACAGGTCCAATCTCTTGTTTCTCTGCCTTTGGCAGGGAGTACAATACGTCGATGAGGGCAAATCACCCGACGCTTCTTTACATAATAAACCACAACATTTTCCTTTATTGTAAGTTTCGCAAATTCATGAACTAGTCAACGACAAACTGTCATTCTACATAAGGACACAAAGGTAGAAGGAATTTTCCTCTAAAAAATGTGAAAGATTGCATAAAATGCAGTGACTTTTAATTTTCTGGTGAAAAAAAACTTACAAGAAAGATTTGGATCTTCTGTATCTTCCGGAATTTATTTTTATTATTTATTTAATTCAGTAATGATTTCTCAATAGTAAGCGTCCTGGCAAAACGAAAAACGTAAGATCGTAATACTATTACTACCCAAAGCATACATAAACTTGCTAGAAACGTATGGATCTTCGAAGATCATTTGAACTTCACTCACTTATTTTTAAAATTATCCCGGTTTGGTAATGATTCCTCTGCGATGTTCAGTCACAGGAATCAGATCGGATCGAGTCAAAAATATAAGACTCCAACCAATCAAATTCAGGACACAATGTGCCTGAAACGTGCTTCAAGACTCAGATTTTTGTCTGAATCCTACATTAACTACATCATAAAGCCCAACAAACAGATTAATAGAAATCAATAAACTTACCAGAAACGATCGCATCTTCTGGACGTTCTCAATTGATTGCCAATAATGCACGCAAAAGTTGGGCCAACAAGGCCACCTTGAAGTGCCGTTTCTGAAAGACCACCAGTGAATAGATCAATATCATCCACTGTGGTGTAAACTTGGCGGAGTTTCTGAATGAGTTGCGGCGCTATTTCTCGGGACAAATCCTCAAACGTTGCAGCCTTTTTTAGATTGCATGCTGCACGGTATTCGTTGTACGCTCTTAAGCCATGGTCACGTCCTATTAAATGAAAAAATATTTATGAATAAAATAAACGAAAATATATCGTGTTCAAGTTTTTTTTCAAACATAACATTCTTCCAACTGTATGGATATAATTCCTAAGGGTATGGATGTGATGTGGTTGACAGGCTGGCCTTTTATGGGCTGCAGAGAAACCCCTCCATGAGAAATTAAAACGTATAATACCCTTGATTTGAGTTTCTAATGTTTTTTTTTTTATGGATATCTCTCAATTAATTTACATGATGCGTGTTTTTCTTAGTTTTCCTAGTCCGTGCTTCATTTTCAAAAATCGTTTTGATATTTTTTTTTTAATAATTCTTAAATTCGCTTTTGGAGATCCCTTACAAGCCTATTGGGCTTCTTGACATTTCTGGTCAAGTGTCTCTTTAATTGTTATTAATAATGCTATATAACTCAGATAAGAACACATTTGATTTTTTTTTATGTTCATCTTTATATGATTTTGCGAACCCTGATTATCTGACCGATCTTCAGAAAATATACACGCAATTAGAACATCGCAAAAATTCAAACTTAATTTTTCATGGCTGCAGGAATTAAAATTAAGTTAAGGAGCAGGAAATTTTTCACTCTGTTTAGTCAAAAATTTCAACTTTTCATGGCTGCAGGAGTAAACAAAAAATTGAAAGACTGATTCAATAATCATCCAAACAATTTTTATGTTGTGCCTCTAATAGTATGTCTTCATTTAGCTTTTCTGATTCAAATAAAAATAGAAAAACTGTCTTCCAAGCTTCCATCTTTCCTAATTTTGAAGACCTTCCCTCTTAAAATTCAACAAAAGAGTTACGTTTGAACTATTAGAGTGACTTATCCAATTTTTAATGTGGTTAGGAAGGGCATATTTTAATTATTTGTTGCGTGATATACTAATAGAGCGAAATTGGAACCCACATACTCGGTTGCTTGTTTTTTTTTTACCACTGTTTTTTACCACGGAGTTATAGACAAGTAATCTATTTCTTCGTTTTTTTTTTCTTTGGTTAAATACTCAGTGTGCAGTGGCGCAGTCAGACGGAGTAACTGTCCTAGGGTTCTAACTGTCACTCTTCAAGCGCAAAAATATAATTGAAAAAATTTACTTGTGCGTAATATATTTTTGGGGTGTTGTTTTTTAGCGTTGGGTCCTCAATGACGTAGAAAAGTTCTTAATTTGTTCTTGATTGTCGGGTAATGGGAGGATCGCCATTTTCGTGGGGATTTTCGGTCAGTTGATTCTTTTTTTTTCGATTTATATTCTGGCGTTGTTTAGTATGGATATGCACAGTTTTCTCATTAATTAATTATTGTGAGTCGTTTTCCAAATAACGTGCCAGTGGTCCCTTTGGGATAAGGTTTTTGTTATTACTCTTTTATTGAAATAAATGGAACTTGAACTTAATTACTGCAAATATTTCAATCAGGAAGGTCTAATTTGCAGCCATTATTTCTAAGAAAACTATTAAAGTGTAACAAAACTTTCGCTATAATTGGTAAAAAACGTGCGAAGTACAATCTTATCTATAATCGATAGAATATTGAAAACTTGACCTTGCAAATCAAGATTAAGACATTTATTCAGCTTTCGTTGGATACTATGTGCCCAACTCATGGATAATTTGATTTTTTAGACTTTTTATTGGTTTCATTTTTGAGTTTACGGTTTTTTTTTTGAAATATCAAACTTGAAGAGGAAGTTGGAAATTACAATAAAAATTTTCTGATAAACTCTTAACAGTCCGCTCAAATTCCATTGAAATTTACACTTTACAGAAAGTTTGAAAAGCTAAATTGCAAATTAGACTATAATTTCTCCATGTAAAAAAGGTCCTAATTAAAAAAAAAACATGTTTATTAACTGCTTAGATTTGCTTCAATACAGGGGGTTTGTTGTTTAAATTTTTTATTGTACAGGGGTCGCTACTTGGTTAGACTTCTAGTGAATTTGGCTTTCTTGCGCCAGTTTTCGAAGGAAGTTATATGAACTTCTATAATAAATGCACGTTTTTCCCATGAATCATTTCATTCACATTCTTTCCACTTGCTAGTAAAACCATCAAAAAACTTTGAGCATAAAATTGAATGAATTTGAAACAATATTAAAAGTACCATTAAAATTGGCTAAGTTGGTCGTAAAAAAATAATTTTATAAGGCAATGGCTGAGAAAATATTGAATTTTGCGTAAGAAAAAACAAGTCGTGATTGTCAACCCGTTATATTTTATTGAGTATTGGGCATTAGCGGCGGGAATTCCAAGTGCAGTAGGCCAAGAGGAGACTGGAAAACATAATAATTAAGATTCTATATAAGATAGTTGTACTTCGTCGCTTTTACATTTTTGGCAGTAGTTTTCAAATACAGTTTTGAGTTATAGCATAAAACAACTCTCAGCAGCATAAAACACTGTTTGTAACTTTTACCAAATGGTTATTACAAGAGGTGAAAGTTACTTTAAACAATACACTAATTTGAAGAATTTAATAAACATTCACCTAATTCTTAAGGTGAATAAGCAAATTTTTGAGCTCTATTATTAAGACCTCTGTAGAATAAGAGAGCTTTATACAGCTCTATTAATAACTTTACATTGTTGCCAATTCGAGCCATAAAATAAGCAAAAATAATCAGCTGAATTTAATTGTACTTTTCATCTGTGAAAATTCAAACATTAACAATCTGTTGGCTTCCAAAGAAAACTAAAATATAAAGGAGAGCCACATCTACTTAAGCAGTGTGATACAATCTGTTTTCAGCTTATTGCTTGCTGACTTTTCATAGCGTTTTTTTTTTATTTAGCACCCACCACTGCAGAAAACTGCAACACTGAACATGGGAGTCTTTGTCATAATTGAATTCTCGATTTTTTTCTAATTTTAAAGATATATATGGGACTTCCGCTTTACGGACCAGTACAATAAAAAGTTTTTTACCCCTCAGATTTAAAACTGAGATTTTAATTTTTAAAAGCTCTTAAGAACTCTAGAGGATATACAGTTCTATTTTTAAGAGCTGTATGGAATAAGCAAGGAAACTTTTGAGCTCTATTGTTGGTTTAATAGGAACTGAAACTCCCAGCGCCACTGATAGTACAGTGTCACGCAGAAGAACTAGACAATTCTTAAACAAGATCCATTTCAATTTAATGAAACTTGAAACCTATCAGCATCTAACACATTTTCTGCAATTATCCGTTTTTAACCTAATTTTTGTTGAACTTAGAACATCATAGGCAGAACTATTATTCAGGAAACGGGATACTTATGAAGGATGTTCACAAATAAATACATTGTGGGAAATTTATAGGGGGGAGGGTGTAAATTTCAGATCAAATTTCTATACGTTATGGAATCAAACAAGGATGAGCTTTAGCCCCATATTTAGAAACACAATTAGAACAGCCCCACGATACCTACCGACATATGTGATAGACGGCATCGACATTAGTCACTTGCCATATGTTGATGATATTTTGTTGTTTTCAGATAATTTAGTATCAATGCAAAATGCAATTAATATATTACAATCCCATCTACGAAAGGTTTTATTGGAGATTGAACCTACAAAAACAGAATTCCTAGTGGCAAATAATAACGATTTGCAGTATTATTCAATTAAGATGGGGTCACGGGAAATTTTTAATCCAGATTTCATTAAGTACCTTGGGTTGCCTTTTGTCACTACAGTTAAAGCTGCGTGAGAGTTCTTAATATCAGATGCATTTTAAAAACTTAGAAAAACTTGTCAGGGGGAAAGGTCGTTTTGATAAGCAACCACTTGCTAAACTTTACAATTTGATGTCCGAGCCTCATGTATTTTCTTCATGAAAATACATGTCCGATGTCCGAGTCTCATGTCCGAACCCCTTCACGGTTCCATTTTCGAAGATATTAACTAAAAGTGAGAAAAAGTGAATTCGTGTGTACTTTTTCCGGTTTCTGGTTTCCGGTTTCAAGGGTTTCTGGTTTCTGGTTTTGTCCGGTTTCCTGTTTTGAAATCCCAGGTATATTATTAGAAAAAACGAATGCTTTTTTTAAAGAATGCCTATATTAGAGAAGAAAAAGAATGTTTCTAAACACGGGGCTAAGAACTCAACAATGAGCAATATAATTGATTTCTTGGGCAATTTAGAGAATATAGAATCGATTTTCTCGGAAGTTGATTCTCGAGAATCGAAAAATGAAATGTTTCGTTTGATAGATAAGCATGTCCGTCATTGGGAGGTAAGCAAGAAGGGGGAGTAGTTGCCGAATGTCCCCAACAATGCCCCAATAATTTGGGGAAAAATATTATTCAGCCCATCCCCCTTGACTATCTGGATACGAACCCCTTTTACCCCCCCCCCCCTCCTCCCAATACAAACGCTGGAAATTTGCCCCTGTGGATAAGTAGTGTTGTCGCTATAGCCCTAGTAAAAACCGAGCTATATTATGAGTGTTGCTATCGTGCTTTTCCTCAGAAGACTTGTTTTGTAGGTTTTAGTTTCCTTTTTGTTTATTTCCTCTTGTTTTTACTTTTCTGTGTACATTCATCTATGCATAGAGGGCATAAATAAATTATTACTAATATTGATATTTTGTCGTTTTGGCAAAAGCGATAATAAAAATC
>JAQQPU010024225.1:0-12788 GCA_029168905.1 Artemia sp. Kazakhstan ARC1039
TAACCATTAAGTTAAAAATTGCTCAAGTCAGATAACAAAACTCAGGTGTCGTCACAACCCCCAAGGGCCTGGGGGCAGGCGTTGTAAATTATGCCCTGGGGCATATATTGTTCGTATGTAAGGGATGCTCGTATAAACTTCAGAGAGGGCTCATTTGATTGGATATTGAAAGTTCGAGCTCACTTTTTAATTGGTAAAAGAGATCCAAGGGCAGCTAGCCCCCCCTCCCATGACTTCTTTTTCAAAACACATCTGATGAAAATTTTGAGATAGACATTTTGTTAAAAATAGTTCAAAGGTCGGATAAGAAAAAATCTGGTGTCGTGAATAGAACCTCCCAGGGCACAGGAGAAGGCGTTCTAAGTTACGCCCTAAGGGCATGTATGGTTCTTATGAAAGGGACGCTCGTATAGACTTCATAGAGGGTTCATTTGATTGGAAATTGAAAGTTCTAGTTCACTTTTTAAGAGTCAGGGGAGTTAAAATACCCCCCCATGCTCTTTTCCCCATACCTGCCCGCTAAAAATTTTGAGATAGCCAGTGTTTTGGAAATTGTTCAAAAATTAGATAACAAAAACGCCCCCCAGAACCCAGGGAATAGACGTTGTAGGTGTTTTCCTGGGGGCGTATATGGTTCTTATAAAAGGGATGCTCGTATAAACTTCAGAGGGGGCTCATTTGATTGGAAATTGAAAGTTCTAGTTCAATTTTTAAGAGTCAAAAGATACGCGAGGGCAACTAGCCCCCCCCCCACACACACACCCTTTTATCCTCAAGCCCATCTGATAAAATTTGTATAATACCCATTTCATTAAAAATAGTTCAAAGGTCAGATAAGAAAAATTCCTGTATTGACGGAACCCGCCAGGACCCGGAGGCAAGCATTATGAGTAACGGTCTAGGGGCATATATAGTTCTTATGGAAGGGATGCTCGTATAAACTTTGGAGAGGGCTCATTTGATTGGAAATTGAAAGTTCTTGTTCACTTTTTAAAAGTCAAAAGAGATCAGAGGTCAACTAGCCCCCCCCCATCCTCCGTGCCCTAAATGCATCAGATAAAAATTTTGAGATAGACATTTTGTTGAAAATAGTTCAAAGTTCTGAAAAAAAACTCCGGTGTCGACACAGCCCCCCAGGGCCCGGGGGCAGGCGTTGTAAATTATGCCCCGGGGACATATATGGTTGTTATGGAAGGGATGCTCGTATAAACTTCCTAGAGGACTCATTTGATTAGAAATTTAAAGTTGTAATTCACTTTTTAAGAGTCAAAAGCGATTGGAGGGCAGCTAGCTTCCCCCACACTCCATTTATTGTTTTCCCAGAGGCACTTTATATAGAAGGGGTCGTCGTATAAACTTCAAAGGGGGCTCATTCAATTGGAAATCCAGAGTTCTAGTGCCCTTTTTAAGAGTCAAAAGTGATCAGAGGGTAACTGCCCCCCCCCAATTTTCGGTAGCCATTTTGTTAAAAATAGTTCAAAGATCATATAGCAAAAACTCCTTTACGTATGGTCATTTCGTTAAAAATAGTTCAAAGGTCAGATAAGAAAAACTCCTGTGTCAACATAGCCCCCCCCCGCCCAGGGCCGGGGCAGGCGTTGTAAGTATTGCTCCGGGGGCATTTATGGTTCTTATGGAAGGTATGCTCGTATAAACTTCAGAGAGGGTTCATTTGAAGGGAAATTAAACGTTGTAGTTCATTTTCTCAGAGTGAAAAAAGATCGGAGGGCAACTAACCCTTCCCGCCCTCCACGCCTTTGGGTGTATCGGATGGACAAACCCATCTGATAAAAATTTCAGGTGATCATTTTGTTAAAAATAGTTCAACCGTCAGATATTAAAACTCTAGGGTCGACACAACCCCCCAGGGATATGCGTTGTAAGTTATACTCAGGGGATATATATGGTTCTTATAGAAGGGATACTCATATAAACTTCAGAGAGGGCCCATTTGATTGAAAATAGAAAGTTCTAGTTCAGTTTTAAAGAGTCAAAACAGACCGAAGCTTAATCTAGTCCCCCCGTGCCCCTTTTCCCCAAACCCATCAGATAAAAATTTTGAGATAGCAATTTTGTGGAAAAATAGTTCAAACATCAGATAATAAAAAGTCCGACACAGACCCATTTTTTCCGTTTGATATTGTTACTTTGGTATCAGTTTTGATACTTTGATGAATATTTGATTTTTTTTTTAAAGTTTGATTTTGAAATAAAGAATTTTTAAAAACTTGAAATTTTTTGCAATCAAAAACGAACAAAAATTAATTAAAAAAAACTTTCTGAAAAATAAGTTTTTCAAAGAAAAGTAAAGGCCATTTTAAACTTAAGCTCAGCAGATACAAATACCTTTTAAAATTCAAACTCAAAACAACCAGAAGTTACTATTAAAGAATAAATAAAACCCAAAACGAACAGAAATTAAATAAACAATGATAGCAAAAACATACAACAAGTAATAATATAAATGAATAATAAATCTTAAAGCGAGTAATGCTTAGATTGAATATGAAAATCAAGCTTAAAACGAAAAAAAATATTTTTCTGTTGAAGTATAATTGAAACTTAATACGAAAAAAAATTAAATAAACAATCAATGCCAACAAACATACAATAGATATTAATGTAAATTAATAAATAAATCTTTAAACGAGTGAAACTTAAATTTAATATGCAAATCAAGATTGAAACGAACAAAAATCACCACAAACAAGAGTTTGGGAATGACCTCCTTCTCTCAATGTAAAAGTCTAAAACCTACTGCGTCATTGGCGCTTTACTGAAAACCAATTTTGTGACAAATATTTTCTTTTGTACTTAATATTGAAAATAAACATTAAAATTATAGTAACATTTTGAACTGATGAGCTTTCAGCAATTAATATCATTATACATCAAATATCCAGTTTAATATATTAGCTCTTTTTAAAGTTGTTAAAGACGAATATAGCTGCCCTACAAACAAGTGATTGGATACTGCTTCCTTTCCTAACTGTAAATAAAAACCAAAAACCTACTGCGTCTTTGGCGCTTAACTGAAAACGGATTATATTACAAATATTTTCTTTTCCAGTTCTTACAGCATTGAAAATAAAAATACAATTACAGTGAAATAAATTCTTGAACTGATGGATCTTTCAACAATTAATATCATTATACATGAAATATTCAATTTGATGTTCAAGAACAATTCCAAGATTGTTCAAGACGTATATATTTTTCAGTAAAGCGCCAATGACGCATTGGGTTTTATACTTTTACAGTGAGAGAAGGAGACGATACCTCTCAGTCACAGAGACCATACTGGTGCGCAGTATGGCATTTTCCTTTAAACATTCGGCATAAAATATGACATAATAGAACAGATAAGAGTTGGTTGAAGCTACGTTCATTCTCCATAAATGATTGTTTATTCTCTTACTACTACTTTGCAATGCATTTCACAAAAGAAAAGAAAAAAAGGAAATTATTTTTAGGTTTACCACGTATAAGATAAACATTAGGCGAGCTATCATTTTAAAGGAGTGAAACAAACTAAGAAAGGGTTATGAATAGTTAAGTTCAAACAAGAAAATTGAGACCAGTTAGCAAATGTTTCTCGTGTCTCAAATGAACAAACCAAAAAAAACTGCAGGTTTGAAGAAAAAGATGGGAACAGAAAAAAAACAAAGCCCAATGTAACCAAGAACTAGAATGAAATAAACGGAAAGCAAAGATGGAAAAAGATCTAGATATATAATTTAAGTTTATAGTTGTCAATCCTATTAAAATTGGAGGGAAGGTGAAAAGATTTTCCATCATCCATTTAACATATGAAACTAATATTTTTTTTTTTTTTAGAAAATTCTCCTTAGAAGCACTATGTATGTTTTTTTCTTAACTTGCTTCATTTATTGCTCCTGTCTTTTTTTATTATTATTATTATTATTGACATAAATTATAGCTATTACAGTAATTGATACGGGTAATGAACCTGAAAAAGAAATTCATTTCAGTAGTCCACCTATGGAATACTTGACGTTTCTACGTATTATATCCTAAAGTGCAGCAACATTACTCAACATAATCCTTAAAGATATTTTCATACTAAATTATAAAATAATATTATATTTTAAAATCCAAGGATTAAATCTAAATATTCAAATACGTAACATTTTGGGATCACAAATCTATTTGGACATTTTATAGTAGTATAATGTCTTTGAACGTATTGCTATATTTTTTTTCATCCTGAATCATCAAGAACAAAACAATAACTTTTAATCTAGCTTCAAAGTCTTCAAATCTGTTCAAAGTCCACTGTTCATTATTCCGTATAAATAGGAATAGTTTCAATTTGGGGTGTAAGTCCTTTTGCGTTAAAAAAAAAAAATTCAAGTGTAAGAATTTAGCATTATGTAATAAAAAGATTAATCAAAACGACAATTTAAACAATATTTTTATGCAATTCTTTTAATTTGGATAACTTCATTTAATGTTTTTTGCTAATTTAATTAAAATTTATTTGTACTAGACAGCAGCAAAGAAAAACGGTAAAAATCAGTGTGTTTGTTGTTGTTTAAAAAAAATGACTTCGTGAAATGGCTTTTCATACTTCTCCAAAAGGAAAGACATTAGAGTAAAGTTACATCAGAAGTCAGGTAGTTCTGCAAAGAATTACATCCAAGCAAGTGTCATGTCCGATTTTGCTCTCTTAACATTCCTTATTTTATTTTAAGCCTTCAAATTTGAAAATAAAATATCAGATTAGTATAATCATGTAATTTAAAACACCTTTCCATTCTAAGCAAGATTTAAAAGCTTCCTTATTCATTACGTCCCCTACTCCCTGTGTATTTATCATTCATATTTAAGTGAACAAATTTTATATCACCCAATGTCCTCTTTCCTAGCCTTAGAAAATACTTACTGAAACTTCTAATAAAAACAGTTCAATACATATGAATTCGTCATGCAAAATGTCATTATGATAGTTGTCTTTCAACGTTGTTTTATTTCATGTCTTATGAAAATAATTAACTTTTCAATAGAAAATGCTAATAATTTTTTTCCACTATTTAGCCTTGCATTTCAAATATCTAATTTAGTTGTGGCTAATGCCAAGAACCAAACACGTTAAACTTTCGTAACTGTTATTGTATGTGCATTTTATCATGAAAAGAAATATTATAATATCGTGCCTTTTCGTTCTTGGCATCGAAAATATTAAGCAGGTAAGGTCTCAGTGTATATTGCTCAACTTCAAAGCAAATGGAAAAGAAATCATTGAAACAAGGTCGGAACTAACTGTAAGGTTGTGTTAATTTTTTTATGTTTTTGTTTGTTTTCTTTTTTACAGATAAAACCACGTTTATCCAACATATGAGCAAAACTTCTCAACAAAAAAACAGTAATGAATGATAGGCGTGTAGTTTTTTTTTCAGCCAACTGATCCACATTAAGCGAGCAAAATGAATCTTTGATTTATTAATTTGGGATAGTTTTGGTCAGAGGCTCCAATTAGGGGGAGGCAATTACCCTTACTTTGACTTTATAATTATCCCCCCCCCCCTAGGTTTTAACAATAACTATTGGTGTTCCATTGAAATAGATGTAAAAGAACAAAATCCCCACCCCCTTTTTGTTGTTGAAAGGTTTTTTTTTGGGGGGGGGGGGGAACGAAAACAAATATACACGTTACTGGGTTCCTAAGTTACGATTCACTCAATCAATTGAAAAAAAATTGTATAAGCTTTTTTCGAAAATAATTAACTTCTGAACACAAAATGATGAATGAATTGTTCCTATTATTTAGCCTTGTATTTCATATATCCTGCCCAGACCTAGAATCGCCTTTGACCCTGAAGTGTAATATCCATTATCGTATGTGTGTTTTATCATGAATAAAAATATCGTATTTTGTTATCTTTTGTTCTTAGCATTGAATGTATTCGAGCAGGTAAGCTCTCAACTCTCAAGGTATTTTGCTCAAATTTGAAGCGTATCGAAAAGCCAAAGCACAAAAAAAGGTCAGAACTAACCGTAAGGTTGTGTTAATGTTTTTTGTTGTTGTTTTTTTTACACATAAAACCATGTTATGACCAAAAGTTCCCAACAAAAAACAATAATTAATGTTGGATGCGTAGTTGGTTTGTCTGCTTTTTTTCAGCCAGCCAATCCGCAGTAAACGAACGAAAAGGAAATTTTTGAATTTATTCATTTGGAATGGTTGTGATCAGGGGTTCCAATTAGAGGGAAGCAAATTGCCCTTGCCTAGACTTTATAGTCTTAATTGTGTTCTTTATAGTTAGTGGTGTGTTCATTGAAAAAGATGTAAAAGAACAAAGTTCCTCCCCCTCCCTCTTTTTGTTTTTCAAAAGAGCTTTTTTCATCTTTTTGGTGGAAACAAAAAACAAATATTCACTTCCCTGGCTTCCGTACGTTAGAATTCGTCCAATCAGTTTAGAAAAATTGTATAAGCTTTTCTTCGAAAATAATTAATTTTTTAACCCAAAATGGTGATAATTTTTCCCACTTTTTATACTTGTATGTCGCATATCTTATTTAGTTGTGGCTAATTTCTCCATGAAATACGTTCAACTTTCACTCTAAACGAAAATTGTAATATTTAAAGCATTGGTGATGCAACAGGGGGCGGCAAAAATCTACATTGCCCCGCCCCCGCTCCAACCGGAGAAAAAGCCCAGAACTGGCTCTGTCACTACCAGCTGAATTACTACGCAACCAATGAATAATTTGTGCAACTTCTTCAACTGTTACAAGTCGAAGGTGAAGCGATATATCGAATGGATCCCTCAATGCAGACTCAACTTGGAATAATCAGCTAGTTCCATATAAATATAGTTCATAATTCTGATAGTACAAGGACATTAAAAAAATAAACAGAATTTTCTAATTGTTTATTGATTTTTCTATTACAATGGATTTCTCAACATACAGTAGATTTACAACATCCATGATTACAATGGATTTTTCAATATAACCTCCTTCAATGTCATATATCTTCTCTAGGTGATGTTTACATCCTTTTTGACTATTTTAAGGAAATCTGGAGATCCACTCAACCTTCTAAAAAGTCCACAAATACAGCTCCTTCACTGCAGTGATGTCAAACGTAGTACAATTGTACCATTTTGGTACATTTCACATCTACTTGTTCAATTTAGTACAATCTCACAAAATATGGTACATTTTGAAAAATTGTGATACAATTTGGCACAATTCAGTATTTCTGTACAGATGTTCGTGTTCTTTCATGCATAAATATTTTTATTTCACCCTGATCTTGTTCGTCATAGTCAAGATAAGAGACAGACTAGCAGTCCCCTATTTTCCTTTTTTCGTAAACAGACACTCCCGGCTTCCAAAGGTCAGACAAAAACATCTCTCTGTGTATCAAGTCTTACCAATTGAAAATGAAAAGTTAGCAATGAAATGTGAGTCGTTTGAAAAGTCTAGTTGTTGTTATTCGTCATGTCGATGAAGAGAAGGACGCTAAGAAGGGTGAATGGAAGAAAGTTGTGAAGGACTCATTCTTGCAATTTGTTGAAGTACAGCTAAAGATCTATATAGCTATAGCTAAAAATTCTGTTTAAAGAGATTGGAGTGCCAAAGCAGAATCTGGTTGGTTTTGTATCAGATAATTCATCTGTGATGATGGGGGGACAAATTGGTGTGCAAGCAAAGCTTCCGCTGGATTTACCAAACCTGTTTGTTCTTGGGCGTCCATGCCACTCCATCGATTTGTGTACCAGGGCAGCAAGTCATAAGCTATCTACAGACGTCGAAGAATTATGTCAAGACCACTACAATTATATTTGCAGAAGCCCAAAAAGGGCTGTTGAGTTTGTCAAAATGCAGAATTTCATGGAGCTTGATGTACACAGAATCCTGTGCGATATAACAACTAGTTGGCTTTCCCGACTTCCAGAGATAACATGCGTTATCTCGAACAATGGGATTGTTTGATACTTTTCTTTCGGAGTGAAAGCTTTAAAGAAGGAAACAAGCCAGCCAAAGCCACAGTTATACTCGAAAAGTTGGTCTCCCCTACATTCAAAGTTTATTTTGCTTCCCTTGCATATATCCTACCATTTGTTACTTAACTTAATCGGTTGTTTTAGTCGGAGGATACCCAAATTCGTATATTTCACAGTCAGGTTAGAGAGTTCTATAAAGCGATTATCAACCATTTTATGAAGCCATGCAATGTGAAGACGACAGAAGTACCTTTGATACAGCTCAGGGACCCACAACACTTTCGACACATGAAAAAAGTAGACTGGGGCAGTCGTGTAGAGGTTATATTTATCAACAACAAAAATTTTGTTATCAGCTGCAACTGCCTTCAAAACAGTGTTTTCGGAATACATGATAGAACTGAACGACGAAATAAGGGAAAGATTTACAGTTTAAAATACTCGTCGGCTAAAAACTCAGAGATACAGGACCCAAACATATCTATGTCTCCTGACCACCCAAACTTAAGCATTGTCCCACTACTTGTTCAGTTTTCAAATGTGGCAAAGGAGACTGATGTGGAAAACGTTGCCAAAGAATGGAAAAGGCGGCCATTTTGCGCTGATCTCAAGAAATTTGCCGATTCTGACCCAAATTATTTCTGGTTTAAAGTACTAGAACGATTGTGATGGTCCTCAAGTCAAAAGTTTCCGTTCTTGGGTGAATTCATGATGAAAATGCTTATCCTACCGCATTCTTCTGCTTGTGCCGAGAGGGCCTTTTCAACTATCAATTTAAACACAACAAAATTGAGAAATAAACTCGGCTTTTCTACTCTTAAGGCTGTTCTGGGTGCTAAACGAGTTGTTACCAAGGACTGGAAACCCCCCATGAGCATGGTGACATACCCCAACTGGGAAAATACTGGAAAAGGGTACAGAAAATCTGCAACTGCAAGTGCCACCATGGCTTCTGATTCAGATAATGATGTTTAATGTCATATTTTTGGGCATTTTTTATGTATAGTTTTTGTAGTATAGAGTAGTTGGAACCTCAGGTAGCTCAAAGTTTATAAAGCCAGTTCCAGTTTTAAAAATAAAACATGCCGTTATCTAAATATTTAAGGTGATTTAAAAAACAAAGTGAAAGACATGGTCTTTATTGTACTATTTGTGGGGTTATATCCAACTCGATCTTACAAGGTGAGTGAAGGGTCTTTTAAAGGTATTTTAGATTTTAACATTGTTTCAACATTAAAATCTCGAAAGTACGTGTTGGACCAGAACACAACCCCCAAAGTCACTTCTTTAATCAGTCTCAATTTCAAAAAAATTGTTTTCTGTATTGTTTGTAGGTGATAGCGTATATTAGGGGAGGGCTAAATGTGAGATCCTCCCATCCGTCGAGATCTTCCTAAAAGGGAAAAGGGCGATTGTATGCAAACTATTAAATGGAAAAACAGGTCCCAGCAACTGCTTTAGGCAATATTTTGTAAGAATACAAGGCTAAAATTTGATTTTAGTCCCTGATTTGTATTAAAATCGTCATTTGGGACCAATTTCAGGGCGGTGCTATAATCGGTCGTAAATGGCCGAAAAACAAGAATTTTTTTTTACCTGTAGTAAAATGTTACTGTAGTAATATATGTTACTCCGAACAATGTCTTCAAGTACTGTCAGGAGCAATATACTTTATTAGAAGAGAAAGAAAATAAAGGAATGGAGAAAGAAAGTGAAAGAAAATGTCTTATACAAAATTTTCATAGGTAGGACTGTATGTCACCGACGATCCGCATGTTATGCTTCGCGTAACACGCGGAAGAAAAAATTGGGATATGGTGCTACTTTTTTGTCTTTGGTACATTTTTCGTGCAATTTGTGATGCATTTTATTTTGAAGTGTTGGCAACACCGGAAAGTTGCAATAATTTTTTGTTTGTGTTTTGTCAATAAATCCTTGTCTGTCTCTCTCTCTCTGATAAATTATTACTTTGCAGCCTATCTAATTTATATCGATAAGACTAGTGTAAATAAACCAACTGGTGATATTTCCCTATGTTTGTAGGATTATAGAAAACTAGCGCTTTACTGAAAAAACAAAAGCCAAGTACAGAAAACAAGAATATTGATTTAGGAGGCAAAAGTGAGTACATAGTCTCACAACAACAAACTAATCTATACCGCTTTTCATAGTCTTATACAAGAATATTCTAGTATACATATTTATGATCTGCGATCAATTTTCACCAAAATTGCTTTGGAAGCTTCCTATTGTGCTTGCAAAGATTTCTAATGAGTTCTTTGTCTTTGAGACTGTTAGCCAGCGCTGAGACTCGCAAATTTACATTTATAGTATCAAACATTCTTAAAATAGACGTATCCTTTAGTTCTATTCTTTTGGTAAAAAGGGAAAAAAATACATTTGAAGACTTTTCCCCTCGCTCTTCTCATAAGCTTCCCACAATCTTTGTCTCCCCCTTATCGCACAAATAGGGCAATATACGTTTTCATTGTCTCAATATTTTAGTAAAAATTAACCATTTCATATCCAATATATGCCACGAAACATTAACAATAATTTCACCTTTCCACAAAAGAACGCTCAAAAACATCTGAATTTATTGATGTATTATCTCTACAAAATAGAACACCTATAACTAAAACGTTCGAACAAAGTAAACAGAATTTTCTAGGCGGCTAGTAATGTCCTTAGGGACAGCAAATTTATATTTCTCTCCATGTTAATGACCGCTCTGTTTTCTTCAGCATATTTCTACCACCTAAGTAGATAAGTGGCACGCTGAATGTCAAAAGAAGGGTGGCCTTAGCGACCTATAAAAGAAAATCTGAAAAATAATATCCACATATATTAAAGCGATCGCACCTAAAGTTAGCATACAAGGCCGTACACAGAGGGAAGGGGGTACCAAGTTGGAACCCTCCCCCCCCCCAAAAAAAAAAATTGTCTGACTCGCAAAACAGTAGAAAAGTACATATAAACAAATTTTTTAAGCGTCTTGTATTTTTTTTTTTTTTACAAAAATCCTGTATACGCCCTTGTTCCTATGTGACGTTGTCATACTTCTGAAATAATTACAAAATAGCGTTTGCTAATCTGTTCTCACAGGGAGTATCAGTAGGGAATCTTGATCAGGAGAACCAAAGTGAAATTGAACACTCATTGCCCAGCAGGTTCTTCTTTGAGGACAGCTGAGCGAATTGTTTTTGAGAACTTTAACTCATCAACGTCAGAACGTTAGATGCAACATTCAAGGGCAGTAACACTTTTTTTACTAAATTGCATAACAAAACTTATTGCATATTGTCGTCTATATTTGAATGTTATGTTGGATGCCGTTAAGAACAGTTTTCACATTTAGAAATTCATAGCTTGGAAAGCTTTGGCTTTTGTTATTATGTTTATTCATAAACAATAAAATACAAGTAAAACAATAGGGATATATTTTCTATAAGACAGCGGAATGCGAACTTCAAATTAATATGTCAATCCTATATCCAAGGGCCCCTCAGCAAAACAAATGAAACAAATATTCACATTAAAATACGAAATGAAAGTCACATTAAAATACGATCATTAAAACTAAAAAAAAAAAAATTAAGACAGTCCTAGCACCATTACTTCCGGGAAGTTCAACCAAGATGGTAAATCAAGTGAGGTGAAGAAAAACAGTTCATTCAAGTGAAATAAAAATATTAAAAAAAAAGATTTCAATGCTAATCTTGCGTTTTTTGGCAGTTAGCCCAAAAAGGTCTATCCATAATAGGTTGGGTGGTATTATTAACCGGGTTCGTAATATAATTTGTCAAATCGTTTTTAATTAAATTTGTGTATAAGGCTTCAGTGAATATTCCCTCAAATCTCTATTTAAAGAAATATTTTTGTTAAATTTGAGTCTAATTGCAATTGCCACTCGAACAACCTGTTTTATGCTTAAGTTATCAAAAGAACTTCCCTAACTTTCCTTGCTAATAAGGGAAGTTTCTTCAAAAAGTATTTTAATGCTAGGGTTATCAAAAATACGGCTGCTTAAAATACAATCAAAACAAATATTAGTACTATTAGAATTTAAAGCTTTAGTTATTTCGTCTTTGGGCTGTTGTGGGCGTTTTTCTAAGAAGTTCATGATTTTGAAATTAACAGTAAATACTTCATACAGATTATTTTGTTCGCAATTTTTATTTTAAATTTGTAGTGACTTTTGGGATATATGGAAAATAGGTTATATTTGAGGGCTTGGCAGGAGCCAACGGGAGTGTCTTTCTGGCTAATTGTGTTATTAATAAAGAAAATAGGATACCCGGTTTCTAAAAATATGTATCTGATAAAGTTTAGTTCATCTGTGATGTGATATTCAGAGTAAGTGTTTAGGGCACGATAGAAGAGAGGTTACAACAGCTCTCTAACTTATGTGTGTGGGGGGGGGGATTTGATTTAAAATGAAGATATATGTTGTTTTGTATCTTTTCTGCAAATAGGAAAATCCAGTTTATCAATGCTACGAATAATTTATGCATCCAGAAACGGCAATTTGCTTGAGATAATTCGTCCAAGAGCGAAACTAGATACATTTTCATAGGCATGGCCCAAACACAGTATTTTTAAGAAAAAAAAGTAAAAAGGTCAAAACTATAAGTCTTAGAAAGGCCATATCCAGGGGCATAAAGAAAGAAAAAAGAGCAAAAATGGGGTTTTTATAGGCCAAATGAAGATACTGAAAAAACAAAGCGAATATTTCGAGAGGACAAACGCCTCTATTCTTCAGCGTGAAACGAAACGATGTATCAATAAAAGCCAAAAATTAAAAGAATTAAA
>JAQQPU010024226.1:1235-12788 GCA_029168905.1 Artemia sp. Kazakhstan ARC1039
GGCAACGTGAGAGAGAGAGAGAGAGAGAGAGAGAGAGAGAGAGAGAGAGAGAGATGAAAGAAAGAGGAAAGAGAGAGAGAGGGATGAAAGAGAGAGGAAAGAAAGTGGAAAAAGAGAGAGGAGAGAGAGGAAAGAGAGGAGAGAGCGAGAAGAGGAGAGGGGAGAGAGGAGATGGAGAGTAGAGAGAGAAAAGAGAGAGGGAGGGAGGAGAAAGGAATGGTATTAAAAGAAGGAATAGAAAAACTTGGAAAATATTGACTAATTTTGTATTTGAACTAATTTTCTGCAATGCTTTCTACCTGAAGTGAGAATGTATCCAGGCAAGGAGTTATGTTCTTATGTATACGAATTGTGAATATTAGAATAATACAACAAAACGTAGCACAACAAAAAACGAGTAAAATTCAGAGCTTGTGAAACCAAGAAAAAAAATGCAAACATTTCAGCCGAGACCTCTGTTCAGCTGTCCTCAGTTCAGAAAGAATAAAAATAAAGAGTGTAGTCCATGAAACAACATAAAAAGTCAAACATGTATAAAAAAGAATAAAATATAAAAAGCCATTTTATATGAACCGGAAAAGGTGACTGAATAAAATCATAGGTATTGAATGGAAAATAAATGTTGATATTAAAAAACGGAAATGGAATTATTTGCATTTTCTTTTTTTTAACTTGCGGTCAGTTTTCCTTGTTAATTATTTTCGTTCTCTGTCGTTTTCTCTATTTGATGCGTTTAGGCTGTGGGGTCTCAGAAAATATTTATTAGAATTACACCAAGTGGATTTAGTCTCGGAATTGTGTCTATCAAGCACAGAAATTACATTATTTCAGAAATGAATATTGCTACCATCTCAACCTTTCCTTCAAATATCTAAACTGATGATTATTTGGCTTTCTGGTGCTCAGGCTGACGAAGACTATTTCCTCTAACTGAACTTAGATTTTTTTACAGGTGTCTTTGTTACGTATCATAACAGGAACGCCAAAATTCTTCAACCTTCGCAATTTAGCATGGCATGGATTCCCCCAGCATAAAGAGCTTCCATCATATGTAGGGCTTGGGCTTCTAAAGTTCATTTTTGATTCAAGGCCTAGACGATTAAAGACCATAAAGCGCCGTCCTTTGCTGATTTTGTCGCCCCTTCAGATGCCACCGGTGGACCATGATTGGCTGTGCAATGAAATGATGAAGCTAATAGCCTTGGTGCCACCAGGAATGAAACCGTTCTGGAAAGAAGCACAAACACTCTATAAAAGTAAAAGGTAATAAATAAATAAAAGGTGCAAGTTTAAAATTTTTGGGGGTAGGCGTGGGGAGCAGAAGATATTTGTAGGAAGTTGGTTACATTTTAGATCATAACTCTCAAAATTATTTGGAGTGGCATTCAATCTAATTTTTGCCAGACAAGACTAATTTTAAAATTCTCTACAACTTTACAGATTTTATGTATATTTATGTATACTGTATACTCCTGGTTTACGGAGTGACTCTCCCCTTCCCTCAAGTGTACATTCGTTTGACTTTCATTGTGTTTTATGTTATTATTCACTTAAATTAAATCTTTTCATTATTTTGACATTTAATTTAAAGCCCAAATTCAATACTGTTGTGTTGTGAAAGCCTATCTTCCAATAAATTTGTATTTCTGTCTGTACGTTCATTTCAAGGTTTTATTCCTTTACTTAAAAATCTAGATTTCAGATATCGTGGGGAGTATCAAAGCGTTTTCTTGGGGAGGAGGCGATATGTCATAGCATTTTTTCGCAAAAAAATTATTTTTTAGGCCAATAACTTTAGTTTTTTCAGGAAAGGGTCCTTTGGACAGTATTCTTGGGAAAAGGATCCCCCTAGCCCCGTGTCTGTAGTTATGCATTGTCTCTGCTTTTGCTATCCTTCTTAACTTAACTGTAAACTTAATACATATTTGCATTTAGTTATGGAGCATATACAGTTCTCATGCTTCCTCAACTTGAGCATCTTCTGCGATTCATGTTCTGTATTGTTAACAACTGTGTCAACAGGGCCCTTACTGCTGAAGCGACATTGTTATATACTACTCTTGAAGTTGTACTAAACAAAATTTATCAAGGTAATATAGTGTTTCTATATTTGGGTAATCTATTAGTCTGATAAAATTTCAATAGCGATATACATAAAAATTAATTGACCACCTCCATGGATAAAAAATTTCATTTAAATGGATACGTTATATATCCATGACCGTATCCATGAGGAGGGTTATGTGAATTGAACCCCTCCCCCCGAAATGATTTTCCGACTCGTCAAAAGTGTCAAAAATATTTTTAGGTATATTTCGGTGCGAGTTTTACAGTTTTCTTGAATCCCCCCCCCCAGAAAAAGTATCCTGGATACCGTCCTGCGTATATCCTACAATTTTCTAGACGAATATCGTCTGTTTGGAGCTAACCCTAAGGTTCGATGCTCAGGATTGCCAAATATTTGATTTTGGTGTCTTTCAGATTTTATTGTCATAAAGAATAAATCAAGTGAAGCATCAACACAGTTTTCTTTAAGACTGATGGCATGTAATAAAAGAAAGCACGTTAAATATGAAAACATTAAATATGAAAGTGTTAATTTTAACCGTTAAATAACTGTAAAAAAAAACAATCATAATAGGATCAAACTTGAAATATTTGGACCAAAATAGCAAAAAAATAATTTTAGAATAACTCAGCTGAAGATTTCAAATCCTGACTGAAATAGTCAATTGAAAAGTTTATCAGTGTAATTGTTTGTGTACTGCTCTAAAAATGCAGTTTTACAATACCTCCAAGAATGACTCTATAATTTCCAGAAAATGTTGTTGAATTTATCATCTGTTATTACCACGAGATTGCACTGGACATCACCTGCCTGAATTTTGTTCCTCATAGTTTGAATCCCCTATTAAAAAAAAAAAAAAATAATAATAAGTTTTAAAACCATTTTTTTTCCTTATTGAGAGGTCAGTTATGTGAATAGGAATTGATTTCTATATGGAAGAGAGTGAATTCGGTAAAAAAAAAATGCCGAAAACGGTGAATCCAAATGAAAATGTATGAAAATCTGGGAGTTGTCATAAAATTTATTTCTGCAAGAAGGGGAGAGGGGAATGTTCAGAGGAAAAAAATAAGAGTTTAGTAATCAACTAGTGACTGTAAACATTTTGTATGCATGTACTTAATGAAAGTTCTTCTTCTCAAAAATTGAGCATAGCAAGGTATTCTCTCTAATACAATGTAATACCAGGTAATACAATCGATTCCTTATACACAATATGTGTATGCACATATTGTGCTCATACGCAATATGTGTTCTCTTTTATCTGAAGGTCTACCTCTTCTTGTATTACTGCATGTAAAGCTGTCAAGATGATCATGCACACATTTGTTTTACTCAAATTGTCCTAAGGGGGAAACACCTAGGAAACAGTACTTTAAAAATAGCTTTGCTCGGCACTGTGCATTCATGTGAAGCCATTTCTCTCAGAAGATTTGCCTGTAATGCCTTCCCCTGTTCCCTCCAGGTAGAAGGTCAGCAGAAGAATAAAACCCAGTGATTAAGCTGGATAAAAGGTCTAGGCACTTTTGATCTTCAATATGTTGCTAAAATGTATGAAAAATTGAGGGTGTAGTTACACATGTAGGCTACCATTTTTATGGAATAAGTACAGATGCTCAATTTTAGTGTCTTGGATAAGTGCGACTACCCTTCCTTACCAATCAAACTTAGCTAGATAATGTAGAGTAATAAAAATAACCTACCCAAGTAGCATCTTTTCTGTCGACGAAAAACGATAATCGTTCAAAATGATTTTTGATCTTCTCCATAATTTTGAATTTTATCGCATCGGAGTAAGGTGATTCTTTCAAAGGTAGGGTATGGTTATGTATCTTAAACTGATTTAATTGTTTTAAGTTCTAAATACCATGACTTTTAGTTTTTCTTAATTAATTTTATTATTTTTCGTCAACTAGAAGAACTTGATCCATTCCCAGTATTATAAATACTGAAGGAATTAAAATATTAGCCTTTTCTACTTAATACGGCAGTTTATTATCGTCATATTTTGAGGTAAATATCTCTATACGAAATAAGGTAAACATATATGCATGGGTCAATTTGTGATGACCAAAAACAGTATGTCCTCGAATAGGGTAAGAAGAGAATGGGGTTAGAAGGATTTAAAAGGCATTGGAACTCCATGGAAGGAAATTCAGAGTGAAGCTTTAAACAGATGAGTACAAGAGGAGTCTACGCTGTTGTATTGGCTAAAGGTGACTTCAAGCTGAAAGGAGTCGTTATAAGTAGTAGTGGTACTAATAACTAAAGATCATTAATGATAAAATGGTTCTTGAACCCACTCTTTTTATAGAAACAAAAGCGTGATTTTAGAATAAAAGACAATAAAAATGAAAACCCAGGATTGTCTGTGCTAAATGAAAACAAAATCTTATGTTAAGACTGAACGTAAGAGGTCTCGTTTCCTCCTGTCCTTGTCATTCAAATACTTTTTTTATTTCTTAATTTTATTTATATATTTAAGAATTAGAGAACAAGCTGCTGAGAGATGTATTGGGAAAGCCGGTTTCCACTTTCTTTTATGACTTATTCAACTATACTGATGGACCAAGACTTAGAGATCGCGTAAGCCACGGAGAAGTTGATATTTCTTGTATTCCCAAAGAATTGGCACAAAACTTATTGTTGGCATCTATGTTAGCTCTTATCCAATGGACCACGTTTATGGTTAATGCAGATAGAGAGACACAAGCCAAAGTTTTAAGCATTTACAAATATTTCGGGGAAGATATTGTCTTACCTGCGAGTACTAAAAATGGAATTAATAAAATGATGGACAGCTATTCAAGTCAAGCTCATCCTGTAGCAGTTGCTTCATTGATGAAAATTAATTTGGAAAATGAAATTGAATTGTTTCTAAATGAAACATATACTCCAGATAGCTGTAGATGGCGAAGCTGCATTTATTATGATGTTGAATTTTCTTCAGAGATCACTGGATACTATCGAAGGTCATTTGCTAAGATTAATGAAATTATTTTATACGGAAAGGCTTACATAAGTAGTCTAGAAAGGTGAGTTGATATTTACGTATAGTATCTGTCTTATCTAGGGAATTGGGTTTCACCCAGACGAACGTTAACTTTAGATGGAAATTGCTAATTATGTTTTAGCGTTAATTATTCAGGAGATTTTATAGAACCCTCCTTTCTTTTGGAGAAGCCTGAGGATAATGGAAGTAGTGGCTCCACTTACCTCTGAGGAGGCGCTCCCACTAAGAAAAAATAATTAATTTGTTTTGGTTATTTTTTCAATTTTATTTAACAGTGAAATTAAAAGTTAAAGTTTATCTTTGCAGAGTCTTTTCAGAGTGGTTTGAGCATTGGCCATACAATAAATATAATAATTTTATTTGTAAACCACTATTCAACAACACAAGTGGAGTAATATGACAAAAGCAAGCATCCCTAGAAACACTTTTTACAGTGAGTTTGGGCGTTGTTTCCCAGACATTTTTGTGGGGTAAATAGTTTAGAAGCAATTTCAGTAGCCTCTCAACCTCCTTATAATAAATAGCTTAATAAGTTGAGACTGTTAATCCTTTTATCTGTAAATTTAGTTATTAAGGATTTGTTGATAAATGCTTATTTGTTTTTCTCAAAGCCTATTTTTTTCTGTATGCATTTGATTGAAGATTCATTGATGAATGAAAATTTCTTTGCAAGCTTGTGCCTCCAGACTGATAAACTTCAAATTAGAGAACGCAAACTGGTAAAACTAAAGCCGGTGCTTCGATCCCTGGGTTTGGCCTCTACATATTTAAAATGTGGTCAGCAGCTTGCTAATGCTCTTGCCACAGCAGCTCTTGGCGCTCAAGAAATTTAAAGGTAGCTGAAATAGGGGACGCTGATTGCTAATTTTGTTGCTAAAAAAAAATATTCATAATATACTGTGTATAACATGATAGTATTTGATGGGTACCAAAGGTATCGTTACTTACAATAATCGTTTTTCTTGAAAACATAGTCGATAATATTGACCGATGAAAACAGGGAGCAACTTCTACTCCCTCTTGCTGTATTTTTCTAACGAAGGGAAAACACAGGAAAAACCTTGCCCCACCCCTTGGGACCTGATTGAAAAAATATTCAGAGTTGAAATCCTATTTGTTGGATTTCCCAAAGGTACCGGAATTACCTAGCTGTTATTTCGACTTTAGATTCCTTTGGGTCCCAAAATGACTGAAACAAAAACTTTTAAAAAAATGCTTCTCTTTCATGAAGAAGGATGTTAAGACTTTCAAAAATAAATTTAACTCTTCAATAAAATTTTATCGTGCAAACTTTGTTTGCTAAATTCAAAAATATAATGATATTCTCTCTATTGCTCACAATCTTTGTCTTGTACTTTTTATAAATATTTTTTTTATGCATTTTGATAGAATTTTAGGGCCGATTTTTATTTTAAAGACTATATTTTAACTTTTGAATCGAGCAGTTTTAAAAAGAAACTCCTCAAGCCTAATCAGATCTGTTGTTTTCATGAATTCAAGCCTTTCGTAGTCGTCCACATATTGGTTGGGGCGCCATAACAACTGATATTTACATCCACCCATGCTCACTGAGCAAGGTTAAAGAAAAAACCGCTTCCAACACTATTTAATTGATAAATATCAATGTCCTCACAATATATTAAATAAAAAAAAACAAGTTTTTTTTTTAACTGAAAGCGACATTAAAACTTAAAACGAACAGAAATTATTTTGTAAATGAAAGGGGATGTCCCCTCTTCAACGCTTCGCTCTTTACGCTTAAAGTTTGACTGTCTCACAGCTTTATTTTTTAAAACAATGAAAAACTTTAGCGTAAAGAGCGAGGCGTTTAGGAGGGGACAGTCACTTTCATAGAAGGAATAATTTCTGTTCGTTTTAATTTTCGATGTCGCTCCTTACTTTCAGTTAAAAAAAGTTGTTCTTTTTATTTAATTTTTGATCGTTTTTTGAATAGTGCAGGTTTTGATTTTGGCTCACCGTACATGAACAATTAAAACGAAATTTGCATATTAATTTTACTTTTTTTGGCTAAATGGCTTTCTCGAAAGTTCTTTAATTTTATTTACGAACATTTTTATTAGTAATAAATATACGTAACTTACGATTTAACTTAAGTAACGAACTTCTATATTCGTAAGTTTTTATTACGTATATTAGGGGGTTTCTCCCCCCCCCCCCTATTCGATACCTCGCTCTTTACGCTAAAGTGGGAATCTTTTCCAATTCTTTAAGAATAACCCCTTAATCACAAAGGCCGTTAATTAGAATAAATAGCTCTTATGAAAGTACCAAAATAAAACTTAGCGTAAAGAGCGAGGTATTGACGAGGGGGCGAACCCAATCATATACGTAATAGTTTCTGTTCGTTTTAAGTTTTGATGTTGAAGAATTTTTAGATGAAAACTTGTTTTTTATATTTAATTTCTGATCATTTTTTTAAATAATGCTGGGAAATCCAGCACCCTCTTCATAGCAATGTTCCTTCCCCCATGAAAACTTCCTCCATGGAAAGATTTACCACTTAACTCCCGATCGACCCCCCCCCCACTAATAGAAAAAATTCTCCCTGAAAACGTCTGTATACTTCCCAATAATCAATACTATACGTAAACATAGGGCAAAGTTCATAATTTGCAGTCCTTTCCCGGGGATTGTGGGGGGCTAAGTCATCCTCAAAGACATAGTTTTTATATTTTTTCACCATGCTGAACAAAATGGCTATCTTAAAATTTTGATCTGGTGACTTTGATAAAAAATGAGCGTGGGAGGGGGCCTAGTTACCCTCCATTTTTTTGGTCACTTAACAAGGACACTAGAACTTTTAATTTCCGTTCAAATGAGCCCTCCCACAATATTCTAGGATCGCTGGGTCGATACAATCTTGGAAAAAAAAAACAATAAATAAACACACATCCGTGATCTTGCTTCTGGCAAAAAATACAAAATTCCATATTTTTGCAGATAGGAGCTTGAAACCTTTACAGTACGGTTCTCTAATACGCTTAATCTGTTTGTGTGATTTTCATTAAAGTTTGATGTCTTTTAGGGGTCTTTTCCCGTTTTATTTCGAAAATCAGGCAAATTTTCTCAGGCGCGTAACTTTTGATGGGTAAGACTAAACCTGATGAAACTTATATATTTGAAATCAGCATAAAGATTTGATTCTTTTCATGTATCTATTGGTATCAAAATTCTTTTTTTTAAAGTTTCGGTTACTATTGAGCCGGGTCGCTCCTTACTTACAGTTCGTTACCACGAACTATTTAAAAAAGAAGAAAAGCTCCCTTTATATAGAAGTAACACCTTGCATTTAAAGTTACGTCCTATATGGGCTATGCTTAAGGTAAAGTTTGTTTATTTAATGTTTTAATTATCCGATTCAAATAACAAAAGTTTTTGTATCTGGACATATTCTGTCTTCTACAGTTACGTAATATAACGGATTCTTCATTTTTGACGGTATTGTCATTAATTAATCGTCAGTAATAAAAATGTCGGTAATGGTGGGCGGATGTTCGTCATTTTCCTTTTTATGTTTTTTTTCTTCTTCTTTTTCTCCCTCCCTGAAAACACGGCCACTGAGCCTTGAAGGAGGGTATATAATACTAAATTTGCTTTTATCGTTTAAACTTATTGCTGAATCGTCGTCTATTGAACAAATGTATCTATCTATCGCGTGTGTTATATAGTAATAGTTGTTATTTTTTTACTGTTTTTTTCGATTTCTTTTTACTGTTTTTTCTTTATAGACTTCGACATGAAAGAAAACTTCGATCCAGACAACGGGAAAACTTGGAGAAAGTTTTGCAATTTTGGCCTTCGATTTTAAAATGCATTCTCCAATTTTTGAAGAAAATTTCTTTTGTTAATATTGCTGGTGACTGTCTTACTGATTTAGACTCTGAGAAAAAACATATAAGGTACTTGATTTTGACAGTTGCTCTCTTTTTAGACATTTACTGATGTGGGGGAGAAAGCTGATAAGCGCTATTTGCACTTAAGCAATAGACTTTTCCTTTAGAAATTCCTTTAGAAACCATTGTTTGCTTCATGCTGTCAGAGAATCATATAAAAATGCTCAAATACAAGAGGTTGTCACAACAATTTTAAGTTCCAATTACAAATAATTGTTTTGGTGAGGGTTTAAATTTATTTTATTGGTCAATTCCGGGGGGGGGGGGATAGAAGTCTACTGCTGTAATTTGCACCAAAAAGAGAAGATACTTATATTTACAGGTTCACCAGTTTCATATTTGTCCATTCAGTGATTCAGAATTATTATAGTGCTTCATCCATTCTTTAAAGAACGATTTAAAGAAGCTTTATCGATTAAGAATCATGATTATCCATCATAAGACCTAAGCATTAAAGTAGTTTTGACAGGTGTATATATGGTGAGACTAATTCTGTCACTCTACACTGGCCAATTAATTTTTTTAACACTTATGAATTAACGATTTTTATTTCTACTGCCTTTTTGGAGTAGAATTACTGAAAGTGACAATTTAGTGAAATTCTAACATCACTTTTTGATTACAATGTACAGGTTTCTGCCTAGTGAAAATTTCCTCAAATTCTCAATGTTTAGCATAACACTTCTTGGAGGCAGGTGGAATCCTTGGCTTTTGCTTTTTATCAGTTGTGTTATTCATCATGTAAGATGGCTGGATTTTGTTTAATCTAATCACACTTAAGTTAGAACCTTTTAGTAATATCATAAATGTATTGAAATAAAAACATCCTATTTCACTTTGTATCTGTTCATTTATTGAAATTCCTTCCTCTCTCTTCTTAAATTTACAAGATACTAAACTATGACAATTACTCTGTTCCTAGACGCATGGTCGACAGGGAAAGGGAACTTAAAAATGTTATTTAGATTATCTTGGTTGCCATAATCTGTTTATAAGAACCATCCGAGACTACCAAGGTAAAATTAGAAACATGCCAAGATTGAGACAAAGGATAATATTTGCGTATCAGAAGCATCAATACTTTTCAAGACTAGCAATCCACCGATTTAATACCAATGAGTATCGATATTCATGATATCATATCGAGTGTTGGTGAAAACAGTCTAGAGTAGAGTAGTACCTGTAGTAGTCCCTCTAGAGTAGTCCCTAGGCTTCTTGTCAAGTATCGTCAAAATAAACAGTGCTTTTATGTGTTATAAGTGGTAAAGGTCAAATGGTACCATTATAGTGGATAAGCTATAGTACTGTAGGGTGCCTCAAAATCTATAGGCTATAGTACTGAGGGATTTGTGGATCTCCTTATCATTCCTTGCTATATAATTTTGATTAGATATTAAAAGACTTATTGTGGGAGAAGTAGTTAATTTAACCTATGACTGAACATTTTGAGTGAAAACGACTAGGGAACGGTACTTGAAAAAGTGATTTCTCCGGCATTCCTTATCAATCTTGAATCATCTCTTAGAGAAGCGATGCTATATAATAGCAATTGTTGATTAATTCTGGGAAAGGTTCCGCTGAATATGGTGATTAAAGGGAATGGAGATCTAGCGGAGAATATTTAATGCCTAGTTGCCGTAAATTATGAGAAAAGGCAAATAAATTCGGAAAACAAAAATTAAAACAACATTTTTTTTATAGAACCAATGACTGAGGCACACAATGAATTGAGGCACAGTCGGTGCCCCTCCAACATCTTCTTACCGCTAACTTTTCTGCACTGAACTAGACATTCTCCACCCTGTTTGTTGCGGAATGATATGCGAGTTGTCGGTTTGCATGACAAGAGGTACCAAGTGGGTCCTTGTCCTCTCAAACTTCATCTTTTGTCAGCAAATTCTCAGTATAAAAGGTGGTCGTCATTCTTTTGCAGGTCTCCTGGAATTCGTGGGGCAAATATCCTTGGGCAATGGAACATGGGAATTATGATTTCCATAGGTATTACTCTTGTTGTCTGATCCTCACTCTAAAGTACCCATATGCGCTTGAAACGCATAGGATAAGCAATTTTCCGCCAAATGTGCCACTTAGATAGATTTTCAGAGGCGTCCACCCATTTTAGCCCCGTCTATGTTGCCAAAACCTTGCATTCCCTTGAAAATTCATAGGAAGGTACCTAAAGCCAGGGAGAGGTTAACCAAGAAATGTTAGATCATTCACCTTTATATCCTGACAGGTAATGGCAGGCTTCAAAGTTTCATCATTTGAAGATTTCTTCTCTTTCCCAACGAGTTACTTTTAAGCAAGAACCGTAGAGCTTCAATATCTTCAGTGACAAAGGGGTTACATACATGCCGAAGAAATAGAATCTTTGTGTTGTAATAATCTCATTTCCAAACTCTGGTTAGTACGTCCCACATATGAGCTTCCACAAGTACATGGGATCTGATAAACCCCACTTTGTTGCCCCAAGTCTTGGAGACAACTCGGGAGAAGGATGTTTTTTGTTCCTTACCATATGTACCCGGGCTAAGTGAAAAACTTAAAAGAATTTTACAAAG